>CAJHQP010003741.1:0-63497 GCA_905132765.1 Moricandia arvensis | reverse complement strand
TTATTTATGCCATGCATGCTAAGTATTAACAGGCGACAGCTGTTATTATTTTTAAATTATGTCTTATATATAATTTTTTAACGTACATAAAATGAGTTTGTATTTTATTTTTGTGTGGATAATTAGTTAGTACGCGCCAAGAAAATTTTATTATTATTAATGTTAGTTTAAAAATAAAATAAAAAGATAAGATAAACATAGGGAGATATGTTTTGAGTGTGTCGATATTTTAGAATAAATTTTAAAATATGAAATATTTAGATAAAATCTGGTCTTTTTATTGACAAAAATGGTATACAAATAAGATAATTTGTTTTTTTTCATCATCGTCGCATATCAAATAAGAAAATATATTTGGGTTGAAAAATAAAAATAAAATTATGTACGTAAAATAAATAATACATGGAATCATGTTTATGACATTATTGGGTACTGAGCTGTGGAACTCTTGTTTCATAGTCGTCGACCACTTCAAGCTTAGCTTGTTGTGGTGCCTCCGTCGTAGTCACTGCCGAGATTTCACTTTGCTGACCTGGCATCATCTCCTCTATACTGGGTCCCACACCTCCATGCTGGCATTGGCCAAAATGTTTATGTTTCTAATATTGATTTTTTTGCTTAGTGTAAGTAATTACTTAAATCTTTAAATAAATAAAAGACCTGGTTCATAGAAGGGAACAATGCCGATGATGAATACGCCTGGGCCCACTCAGAGAACATGTCACCATTGTGATTCGTCACGTGACATTCACTCATGTTGTTTTGGTTGGAACTTGAGCTACTCCCTTGTAACATTGGTTCGTACATAGCCGATGATAATTCTCTGCCAAATTTTAATTAATTTAACCAAAAATATTATCATTTTTATGAAGAAAATGTACTCAATATACATGTTTTGATTCGAAAGAAAATAAAAAGGACAAATCTCTCAAATAGATTTTTTTTAAAGTTTTAATCATAAAAATAAATCTTAAAAATGATTAAAATAGCGTTTTTATTTATTTAAAAGTTAATATTTTTTATTTTTTTTTTAATTTTAAGCTTTATCTCCAAAAATTTATCTCATAACCCTAAGTCCAAATTAGTTAACACAATGATATAAATGTATATTTATATTTTTTAATAAAAATTATTTTTGTAATTTTAAAAAAAAAAAATTATTTTGATGACAAAATCTTTTTTAAAATATATCTTCGGATATTCCTCAAATATAAGTATATGAGGAAGCTTAGAAAAATATTAATACCTTAGTTGATTAGCATGAGCCGATGCATCAAACAAATTGACTTGATTGTGCACATTTTCAGGCAACCAACCTTCGACCACACCGTTTGCGAAAGGACCTGCCATGCCTTGTTGCATAGTGGATGCTTCGTATGAAGATAAATGGCTGCTTAAGAGATGCTCTCGTCGTTGGACAACATGCGTTAACGTGTCGAGAAGTTGCTTCTCACAAACTTCATAATCCTCCATGCTAGTGAATCTAACTGGATCCGGTTCGTATCTCCTACTCATATTAGATTATACCAAAGGTATCATATTATTCAGTTAACATCTTTCTAAACTTAACGCATATAACATGTTTTTTTTTTCTGAAAAAGACCTTAGTTCTTCCTCTGCCATTTGGAGTTGTTGTTGTAATCTACACACTTCTTGCTCAAGTTCCTACATTATCAAATTACACGGTTAGACTAATTAGAGACAAACCTATCAAATTATGCTCTAGTCAATCGATGGAGAACATGACGATTAATCACCTCGACATCGGAGTTGATAGCTGTAGGGCTTTATTCAAATAGGTTATATGAAAAAAAATAAAAGTATAGTTAGATTTGTAAAGAAGAATGTGTGAACAACAGAAAAAATGGGGATTATAAAGACAAAATAAGAAGGAAGTTTCGGACTTGGTGAGTTGAAGAGCGATGTCATTTTCAGTCTTGAGCTGCTGCAAAATCCTTAGTAGATACTGTCACATAATAACATTATTATTATTACTAGAGAAATACAAATCTATCAAACTTAATTCAATAGGATCATTGGAACCTCTTTGCTTTGAATGTCACTGGGAAAAAGAGGTAAAAATATGAAAATAGTTAGTTTTTCTTATTAATTATTAGACTCAAATGATTAGGTAATGCTACAACAACAACAAAAAGTATGATACGTACGGGCGTCTATCCTGGTCGGGAAAGACTAGAGCACTGGAAAACAAAACATAAGTCAAAGTTTATGAACAATCTAATAACATATGAAGAGTGGTGAAAGGAAGCTATAGTGTTAGCTTACTTCTCTCTTTCTTGGTTAGAAAGATTAATAAACCTTGTGAAAACATCTTCAATCCTGAAGAGATAATTAACAATTTATGATCATATGGTCACATACATGTTAATTGAAAATGTGAATGGACCAAAAGGTTTTAAATGACATTAATTAATACCTAGTTCTGCCTGAAAAGAGGCTAAGACGATCAGAAGGAGAGAACATGATAAGAGCAATGTCGATGTCACAGAGAATCGACAGTTCATAAGCTTTCTTAATCAAACCATTTCTACGTTTTGAGAAGGTTACTTGTCGGTTCGTTGTGTTCTCGATTCTTTTGATCTCCAGTTTCACCCGACCCATGTTGGCAAAGCAAGAAGAGGTTTCTCTTCATACAAATGGGATTTGATGTAATGCCTCTGATCAAGTAATCTCCAAAAGAGAAGAAAAAAAAAAGAAACATGTTGAAAGAGGATGGTGTTGATATAGAGAAGGTGGAAGAAGGTGCATATATTTAGGCATTTTAGGTGGAACGAAAAATAGAATGGTTGACTTAGTTCTTCTCCTTCTCTTGCCTTTGTTTTGTTGTAATCCTCTTTTTGTTTGGAGATCTTTAAAGTTTACAAGAAGGGCCTACATTAAAACTTATGGGGCTTTAAATAATTAGTTTTATTTATAATAGGCTTCAGGTTTAGGTCTTTGATGTATCTAAAGAAGTTATGTTCCTGATACTCACATCTTCCTTGTCCACCAACTTGTAATATTTGTTATAAAATACGAAAATGAGTACAAAGCATTGGTGTCAAATGAGCAAAGAAAAAGAAAAGTCCACCAAAAAGAGGTGTTCATCATGACATATTTGCCCTTGTCCTTTATTGTGCCAAGAGAGTCTTCATTCATATGTGCATATTCTCAAGAAAGTCAGACAACCTATACAAGACATAATAACAAAGCAGAGTTAAGTTTGAAAGTGACTCAAAGAAGAGACTAACTTGAGTGGTTGGAAGGTACCAATACCGTATATCTTTAGCTATCACAGTCTGCCCATCTTCTGCATCCAGATGCCTCAGAACCACTTCCTCCAAACGACCATCATGAAACGCATGCTACAATCACACACCCCACCTTTGAGTTTTAGAGGTTCATCCATATAACAACACCATCAAATATTACATTCAAAGGGCAAAAATAGTCATATTATACTCCACATACACAACAAAAGACTACTACCATCTACCATAGCAATAACCATATACGACCTAAGAGGCTAAGACTCTCACTTTAAATAGTAAGTGTAATAAGTGTAGCTAATAGCTATCCTCATTGGACGAGTCATCATCGGAGTCCATATCCAAGTTCATCAGTAACGTCATCATATCCGTTGTAGTCTGTTCGTCATCGTCCGAATCTTCAAATCCAGTAGGACCATGCTCTCCTGCTGAGATTATGTTGCTGATAATATTAACAAGAGTATTTATGTCTGAGAAGTTAGATCCAGAGGAGGGCCTCGGACGCCTTGGAGGTGGTCTGTGGTATTTCCATGCATATGACCCTGGCTTCACAGTGTGCTGGAAGGAACACAACAACATCCAATAAAGGACTAATCAAACTTCCTAAAGCCTGTGATGCTTCACTAACCGTTCATGCTAGTTTTATGTAACTTATATGCAAGCAAGGCATATCTAAAAAATAACCCTGAGTGCATAGAAATACCTTGTAGAAGCAACTTGTCCCAAACGGACAATTCCCATCTCCGAAGTTGAAGTGCTTACAATCAATGGACCTGGTAGACAGAAAAAAAAACATATTGCATTCACATACACAAGAATTGACTTATATAACTAGTGAACTTGGCAACGTTTTGTAAATCATGTAATATGATGTTACCTGAGCTTGTCCCTGTAGTTGTCCATAATTTCCATTTTCTCTTCATGATCTGAGAACCAGATGACACTAGGAACAACAAAGTATGATAGCTTCCGGCAAATGGGGCAAGCCCTCAACGTGCTGTTAACATCCATACCAATGGAAGGAGAACTGCTACGCCAGTTCCTGATGCACCCTATGCAGAAAGCATGATCACACTCAGTGAGTATCCCCAACTTCCGTTCAGCTGGAGTCGGCTTAGAGAGTACACGCTCCAAACAGACACAACACTCAACCTCCTGGCTAAGTTTCAATGCTTCAAGCTGTTTGTGCTTTTTCTTACACGCTTTCTTGTGTTCCTCTCTCTCCTCTGGTCTGCAAGGATGCAAGCAGCGTTTCCCACAAGTTGGGCAAAGGTCTCCGTGGATGTGACGGCATTGATCTCCACGTGGGCAGTCACCAGCTGCGGCGTATGAGCAAATGGGTTGGTCTTCTGGTTTAGATGAAACAGAGTTGAAGGTGTTGTTGTTGAACTTGTCTAAGGCCTCTAAAGTCCACGCTGGTGATGATGTGGGGACTGAGCTTAAATCCCTTTCGGAAACAAAAGGAGAAGGGAAGGAGGTGGAAGATGAAGCAGGAGATGGGTGAGGACGAGAAGCTTTGACATGTTCGTACCTGCATCTGCTTCCATAAGAGCAGTTGCCTCTCTGGTAGTAGGTGCAAATCTAGGATACAAAAAAAGTTCAAGTTAATGAATGAATGAATGAACGGTGGTTCCTCAAATATACATTAGAGAAGAAGAGATTACATTATTTGAAGGATCCTTCCAGTCATGTGAGAACTCACAGTTGTCTCCTTTTAAGCAAGCACCGTGAGCAAAGAACTTACAAAGGATTCTAAGAGATAACAAAACAAACAAAAGGAGTGAGAATTAAACAAGGAGAACTCGACAAAGCATACATAGAGATGAATCCAAGGATGGGTCATTCCAAAATCATTACTTTTTATCAAATTGCAACTCAATCAAGTCTCAATCATGGAGTTTTAGCATAGGCATTAAGAAGCAAGAGAAGACACACATCGTCATGGGTAAAAGTAAGGACCTTTTCGACATTGGGGCAGATAGAGAGAGTTTGAAATCTCCTTAGGAAGATACAAAGATCAAAACTTTTTAATGGGAGGAGTGAGACAGCGTCCGTTTTGCCCAGGAACCGAACTTATGCTCTGAGCTATGAACTTCCGATACGGCGGAGAAGCGGCGTTAGTCTACAAAAGGTGGCGATTTTCGGACAAAAGTAACTGCAGACGAATCCAGACCGTACACTCTTACCTCGACGCCGCGGTCTGATTATCATTAAACCTTACTTATATATAAACGTGTAAGGCCCAACGAGCCCATCTCAGATTATCATTAAACCCCTTAGTATTAACCTGTATAAATGTACAAGGCCCAATGGGTCCAACTTATTTGTATCATCAGCTACTTTGTTCATTGGTGGTTGTTTATGTTTTTTTTTCTTTTTTGAACCGGTTGTTGTTTATGTAATTGTTTGCTTTTCCAACATATCAATATTATTAAAATAGAAACATTAAAAAAGGCATATTTATACAAGTTTGTTTAGATCTTTTCAGTAGAAACTAATAATTTTATGATCTTACTTAAATTTTATCTACTAATATGTTACCATAATTTTTTCTAACATTTGTTATGTTTCTTTTACTCATATAATATCGTATTTTTACGATTAAAAATATTTTTTTCTAAAAAATCTAATAAAATAAAATTATTATAGCATTTCATTAAACTTAACTATTTTTTTGGTCTTACCCTATAATTCTCTAACAATAAAAAGTAACATGACTTATATCATATTTTGTGGTTTTGTCAATACTGTTATTTATTATATACATTTAAACAAAAAAATTATATCATATAATTTACTTTATATTTGTCTAACAACACTTTATTGATATTCTTATTTCTTATATAAAACATTCTTTTTCTACAAAAACATTATACCAAAACTATATCATTCGTTTGAGACACTTTATTTTAAAGACAAATAAATTTAAAATAAATCAAAAATTAATTATTTTATATTTTTACCCTATTTTAAAAAAGACCAAAATATATTATATATTGTTATAAAATATTAAACAAAAATAATATACCATAGATATGTTATTTAAATCCACTAGATTTATTAATTTTAATAGATTGTGAAACTCATTTAAAAATTAGCATATATCATATAATACTATATCATCTAATACTATATCATCTTACATTATATAGTTCAAACTATTTACAAAATCAAATTTCATACAAACACTTTAGCAAACTAAATATAAAAAGTAATATTATATATTTTATGTTCAAAAATTTATAAAGTATATATATATATATATATATATATATATATATATATATATATATATATATATACATATATATATACTGTCAATAGAAAAAAAATAACACCAATTCCTCTAGACCTACGTATGTATATGCAAATATATGCTTATATGCATATTTACATGTTTCTTTGTAAAACCCATTCGAGATTAAAGTGTGAAGAATCATGTATACATAAAACAAACTTAGCTGAAGTTTCCTATCTCCATCCTTTTTATCTTAATTGTTCTTTGTCCATGGTATATGAACGAATCCACTATCCCTGATACCGTGAATATACCTGTAAAATCAATAAAAGTTATTTTTAGTGCAATGTGACAAGAACTCAGTTTTGTACTTGGTGAAAGAAAGCATGTTATTAACACAGGTACACGGTTGTTCATCTCTTTTGTTAATTTTAATTAACATTTTTAATTTATATTTGTGCAGTTTTAAAATGCTGAATGTCATCATTTACAAAGCTAAATTGGTTACTTCATGTTCTGTTAATGACATTTCCTGGTTAAAACTTTACAAATTGATATTAGCTGTGCAGTTCATTGAATCTCTATAGATTTATATTCTTAATCTATTAGTTTAGTCGTTGTCAAGCGTGGGTTGTATCTGAAATAAATAAAAAACGTATAATTCATACCTCCACTTTCTATAGATTATTACTATTATTTCATTTTAAAATGTTAGGGTTGCTATCATTTGTTAATAGTATTATTTGTACTAAAGGAACTACAATAAATGTTTTCTTTTAATCTTCTGGTAACGAAAGGAATCAAAAATAAAATAGTATCAACGATTAGAGCATATTAGTAAAGCATATTCCATTGTTTAGAGCATAAGCCAATTACAAAACTTGAATTCAACCAACCCTTTCATTTAATACTCCGCTTGGAATATTATTCCCAATAGAAAGAATCTTCTATTTATCATCTGTCGAATCATTCGTTTATAGATCATCTCTTAAGACTAAAACAAATGTTGTCAATAATATTATGTGTTTTTATTATTAGTACTAGGAAAATAACCCGTGCGATATTGCACGGGAACTCATTTTGTAAGAGAAATATGCACATTAGATATTGTAATAATATATATTAATTTATGTCGATATGCTTTTTTCATTTATAATAATATCTTGAATTTCTAAAAGAACTCTCACCAACATTTATTATATTAACATAATAGTTAAATAAAATCAATTAGGATGATAACTTATGAATTTAAAAAAAATATTAATAGCTTTTATTAAATATTTAAATAATATATATGATAAAGTGTTATTAAGATATAAATACTTTAGAATTTTATTAATTCTAAAGGTTGTGAACTCCAACTAAGAATATTGTGTTTTTTAGAATAATTTTATTTTTGAATAATTTTTTTTTGAAATGATGTGTCTATTGAAAATATATTGTGAAAATATGTCTATTTAAAATATTTTGTAAAAATACCATTTTTAAATTACTATCTACAATTTGAAAAGATGTAACTATTCATATATTTCTTTTTGAAATAATATGTCTATTGAAAATAAATTATAAAGCTATCATTTTAAAATAACACATCTTTGGAGTTGTGTCTTTACATATATATTATAGGTGTAAGCATCATTTCATTTGACAACTTTTTATTCTCTTTTGCGGTTATTGTTTTCAAACCATCGAAGATCAAATAGATGGATTCTCTCGATTCCAATGTCACCGTGTTTCCTGCGCTAGAATCCTCAAGCAGCATCGCCCCCTCGTCGCCGACCGAGAAGGGGAAAAGATTTGAAGTGTAGAAGTGGAGTATCGTCGCTCTGGGGGCTTGGGATATTATGGTCAACAATTGCGCCATCGTCGTCAAAACCAGATCATGGATCTTTACAATGAATGTCAGGCTAATCAGCCAATCAGGCCAGCGCGGCAAGTGAGGAATGCACTGTTACTTGGGTGTTTGCAACCACACCTTCCACTTTCACTGCATCAACGGATGGCTAAAGACTATCCACTGGATAACGATGCGTGCGAGTTCGAGTAGTATGGTGACTTAACCAATTAATATGTGTCTAACGAATATCACTTTTGTTTTCTTTTTTTGATTATCACAAGTTATGACAACAGAGATTTTGATCTTCACTGAACCTTATTATCGATTTTTTTTTTTGGAAAGCTACCTGTTATCGGTTTTGCTTTGGGCGATGTCTATAATTTCAAAAAAAACATATAGTTCCTGCGAAGAAAAAAAATTGACAGTTTTTAAAACTGTTCTGTTTTTTTTTTTAAATGAAAAGCATATCCTTTGAATTTTTTTATAATGAAAAACATATCCTTTGAGACCATTATTATCATTCCACAATCTTTATAGTTATTGCAAGTGAAAAGACACATAATTATAGAAAAACACATCATCTCATAATTTTGATACTATTTTTAAAATTAATTGATTTTTATAATGAAAACACAATCTTTCAATATTTTAATAATCTTTTAAGAATCAATACAATTTTTAAAATAAAAAGACACAAAAAATTAAAAGACATAATCTTTCATTATTTTAATAACATGTAACTTCTAAAATGAAAATAAAACACAAAATACACAACCTTTCAATATTTTGAAAACATCTTAAAAAATCAACACATGCATGTTGGAAAAATGTAAAAAAATCCTTATTGAAGTCACGTAGAAAAAGCAAAAGTAATTTCATTTCTCTATAAAACAATACAACTCTTCGAACGAGAAAACACAACTCTTAAACTAATATTGATTGGAGTTCTATTATCTCAGAATCCACGTACCTAACACACCCTACAACACATTAATATATCACCAACACATGGAGTTAATTATTCAATGAGACATAGCTCTATATTATAGTATAGAATATAATCAACTTAATTCAAAAACATCCAAAGACAATCAAATTGTATTCCATAGTTGATTCACAAATTCATTTATTGATAACTGAAAGAATGACCTTAATTAAGAAGAGGTTTGCCGGAGTTAGAGCATGGTTACACATAAACGCAAAAGACAGACAAAATATAACAGAGTATATGAGAGACGTCTACGAGAAATTGATATATACAATTCAGAGAGTTACTAATATGGATCATAGAAATTTAGTGCTGTTTCAAATTCTGAGTGGATGAGAAAATGGGAATGGTAATCACTTAAATAATACCCGAAGCATTGCTATCATTTATCAAGGGACACAACTGTTGGTCTCATGGCTAGACGTGTTCTTTTGTTGTTTATTTTAAAGTAACTGAATTTGATAGAAACTAAATTTGGTAGAAAACATCTTTATTATAGAAAGACACATTGACTATTTTAAACTTATTCTTCTTTGACAATAAAAAATGACTATTTTGCTAACTAATATACAATTTTTGAAACAAATAATTGTACAAATACATATTTGAGATATTTAACAACTTTGAAAACTAATATATTATTTTATGATGAAAAGACACAACTCTTACTTTTTAGAGTTGCATGTTTTAAAACACAAACTTTCACTTGGAAGTTCACAACCTTTGAAATTAATTGGGTTTACTATTATTAAATTAAGACTAATAATTTCATTATTTCGTTTAGGATTTTTGACTATCCAAACACGAATAATTCTTCCTAATATTTTTTGTTGACAACGTTTCATTTGAATATCTTCTAAAAATTTGTAACTGGGTTACTGCATAGAACTTTTTCTCTTCACCATTTTATTTTAGAGTAGTGAAAATTTTACTTTTAGAAACACATGGACATAGACTATTTATAGATTTTCAATTACTAGTCACAACTTTTCAATTAATAAGTAGTTATTTTAAAATGACACTTTTACAATATTTTTTTCAATAGACACATCTTTTTTTAAAAAAAAAATATGAATAGTCACATTTTTTCAAATTATAAATAATTATTTTAAAAATTATTTCGAATAGACACATCTTTTCAAAATATATTTTGAATGGACACATCATTGCAGAAAAATATCTAATTGAATAGTCACAACTTTTCAATTAATAAGTAGTTATTTAAAATAGTATTTTTACAAATTATTTTGAATAGACACATTTTTCACAATATATTTTGAATGGTTCACAACCTTTGAAATTAATTGGGATTGCTATTATTAATAGATACGTCATTAGACAACCGTCTGATTACGTAATTTAACAATGAAACTTTAGAGTGATGTAATATTAATCAAAATATTTCTGGATATGCTATGATCAATCATCAGAGATCATTAACCTTTCCATTCAACAGTAGATAACAGTAGACATACTATTTTCAATTCAATTTATAATGATTATAAGTCTCCTCATTACAATACATTCACATACCTTTGGAAATGTGATGTCCTCTTGATTCTATTATTTATGCGAATGTATTTTATAACTATATTGAAGAGTGACTCTTCCGGATTCCAAAGAGTTCAATTTGCATCATTGTACATAGAAAGATGCTTTAAAAAATTGGGAAGCTTTAAAAAATCATGGAATATAATGAGACTTATGTTAGGATATGATTAATATGAATCTGAACCGACTGGATCGGTTACAATAACTAACTTCAAAAAAATAATACAAGTGCTAAATGATTGAACTGAAGGATAATTCAATTATCATAATTGTAAATGAATACAGTAGAGAAGATTCTATTATTACAAATCTTCAAGAATTTTTTGGGTATGGATCAAGATTATGGTAAACAAATGTTTAAGCAGCGTGGATCAAGATTACAAACCAAGTCCTCTTGGCCTAGTGGTGAGAGCGCACTCCTTTGGGAGTCCACCGCCCTGGGTTCGAGTGTGCACTTGGCCACCGTAACAAACTGGCGTAGTAACGGGCCTCTAGGACCCCTTCGGGGGATAGTCGGGTCTCTAAATAAGCCCCGGACACCTAGAATAAAAGAAAAAAAAGGAACGCTCATAGACCGTCCGATGCAATCTTTGACAAAATCAAACATTTTTTTTAAAAAAAAATTGCATAGTATTTTTGTTATTAATTTTACCAATAAAAATAGCACTAAAAGTCGGCAAGTAGGTCCCAGTCCCACAACGATCTTTCCGACAATCCAATGTGTCTGCCTGTCGTGTTCTTTCCTATTTAAACTCTTATTCACACTTAAAGACTCTATAACAGATACAAAGTGCAAGATACATAGCGAGAGAGACTTCAAAGACAAACTCTTTTTCGATCAGGAGGTTCTAAGCAACGATGGACGTTTTTGATGGACTTCCTGATCCTATCGTGGTCGATATCTTAAACAAAGTCGGCGACGTCAAAACCTTGCTTCGTTGCAGTTCCCTCTCTAAGCGATTCAACTCGCTCGTCCCTCAGTCCGAATCACTCCTCCTCCGTCTCGACCATGTCGTTACCACCGAGTCACCACCCGATTCTCCCGTCAGCAACTTTTTAAAATCTTTTTGCAAACCATTTAACGGTTTGTTCTCTCTGTTTTCTAAACCGGCTAAACCAACCCCAATCACTAATATTTCTCCGGTTATCCCTTCCAAGATTCTCTCCCGGTTCGACCGGATCAAGAACTTGGACGTGGAGCTTCCCGGCGGCGATGTAAGTCTCGAGAAAGGCGCCGCCGTTAAGTGGAAAGCAGAGTTTGGTAAAACTCTTAAAACATGCGTCGTCGTCGCGTTTCGCTCCGCCTCCACCGTTTCTTCTTCTTCCGACGGTGAGTCAGACGCCGAGTTCGTGACTGGTCTGAAGACGCGCGTGGAGTGGACGATTAAGGCATTGATGGCCGCGTCGACTCGTCACCACCTGATGAGCCAAGTCGTGAAGGAGCACAAGGAGATGGAGAGCTTAGTGATGCATGAAAGAGGTGGGGAAGGGACGGTGGTGATGAAACCTGAGGGACTTAAAGAGTTCCGCAAGACGGAAAAGGCGCGTGACCAAGAAGTCGATGAGCGCGTGGAGAGAAAACAGAGGAGTGTGGTCCCGAGCGTGAGGATGAGCATGAGACACGCGCCGTCTCTTAAGCTTAAGAGTGGAATCTGTCTAGATTCCGCAACGCTCGTGATCGTGAGACCGAGCGAGGGATATTCGGACGTCGGAGATAATGAGCTGGCGACGGAGGCTTTCGCCGGGAGTTGTATGTACGGTGAAGCGGTCGTGGCTTTGTTAAAGCGTAATAAGAACACTATAGATATGAATTCCTTTTAGTGGGCCTTGTTGGGGCCTTTCTGCGTTTTTTTCCATTTGTAAGATATGTTTTTTTATTTCTTGCACGTGTGCTTGTGCAGAGTGCGCATGTTTTATTATACTGTACAAAGTTGGCTTCATCAATCTTGACTTCATCAATCTTGACTTCGCATACCATTTTGGTCAATAGTTCGAAGTATATGCGGACTTTGATCCTCCCGTGACCAGAAACATACAATAACATGGCATGAATTGTGCTCAAGAACGTCGGAACTTTACTAAGAATATTCGTTTAACTACGTCTGAGTATTTGTTATAGAATGTAAAATGTCACTCGCCTAGAGGAGTTTCTTTCTAACCTTCAAATACATTTTATTTTGTTTTAAACGAGATATTAGACGTGTGCCATGTGGTGTCATGTTTCTTCATTTTTTTCTTATTTAGTGTAGAATGATGAATCTAGATCCGTATTATAATCTTCATTATTGTATGGATTTTGCTAGATACAACAAAATTTGGAGATCATAATTTAGTTGCAAGCGTGTGGGATCATTGATTAAATAAATAGAATGCTGTTTTGATCCGATCATACGGTATTTTGCATGATTTTATGTTAATTTTATTCGATGACATTCTGTCATGCTGCTAATCATGTTCGGCTTTTTAGGATTTTGCTACGCATATATCTACTCTAATAAAGATGATAAATACTTTATACATTAGATAATAAAGTTCTCAACATCATTTAAGAAGAAAAAAGAGAGAGACAAGTGTGACTTGTTGAAACATTTTATCAAAGTTTATAAAATAAGGATGGATGGTTGAGTAAAAATAACAATTCAGCAAAACTGAGTGACTGATAACATTTATGTGGAATCAATATGTTATTCGGTTAAAAAAACAATATGGTATTCGGTTGGTAAGGAAAAATAATTGTTGTTTAGACGTTAAAACAAATATAGGTACTTATTTTTCTTTACGATGACCAGTGAAATGAGTTTGAAGTAATATTGGTCTTAGATTACCAAGGCATAAAGAAGTGCCAAATAATAGATTCTGATATCATTAGGAACACCTAATTAAATATGGTAATCGTTGTTGTAGCCACTAAATTTCATCATGACCAAAAGGACGTTATTGATTAACCGCACTGTATTATAAACTAATCTCTGTTCCTCATTTTGATCTCCTAATTCAATGCCAACTTCGTCACCCAAGCTGCTCTTTCTGCCACCAAGGTACATAACCGATTCAAGTTTTGAGACTTTCTTTTTTTAAACCTTAACTTCTGATTGGAGAGTGGTTAACATTCTGTGGAATGAAAACAATGTTCACTTCATGCCACATTCGTTAAAGTCATAACGCCTCGCACGTTTCTACGTAAGTATCCTTATTGCAATAGGAATATAGGATTTTCTCAAGAAATCTCTTGAGGAATTGAAGATCAAAAAGGCTTCAAAATATGTCTTTGTTTTCTTCTTCCCCAACTTTGTTCTATGAATAAACTCAAACGTACTTACTTGATCTCTCTAAGGCAATGTATACTACTAGACAATGCCCTCTTGTTGTTGTTGTTGTTATAGTCACACTGATTGGTTCTTGGAATTTTATGTTGTGGTGGATCACCGTTGTTTCAATACTGATTTAGTTTTATGATTTTTTTTGGATTTGGTAGAATTATATTTTTATATTTAAAATATTTTAAAACGAAAAGAATAATAATAAAGGCTACAACAAAAATTAGTTTCTTCAAACTATGTTATTTTGAAATTCTGAATCTTGTGATAGAGATCAACAGGATTTTTAAAATTTTTGTGTAGATTATATTTACTCTTGCATTATTATGATAATTGTTTCTTTTCATTTTTTTTTGTTTGCCATATGTCTACTGTTCTACAAGAAATTAACATGATCCATAAATTAGTTTTATTAAATTTTATGATAGGTGATAACACAATTATGTGGGTATGTATCATCTAGAACAGGACTGTATTTTCATATTTATTGACTATTGCATTAAGGATCATGATTTTATTACCAGATAGGTAGAGAAAAACCACATTTCTAATTGTCTTTTTAGGTTTAACCCTGAACCAACCTAAATTACTAAGCTTACAAATGGAGAGGTTGATAAAGTTCAATGATAAAAATGGAGGATCCGAGAAGTATGAGACAGTTCAACTAACTGGCCAAACATAAAGCATCTTCCATAGTTTTACATGAACCTCATAAGCATCATCCCCTCGCCCACGTCACTCCTAACTTCACTGACACCTGATCGTTATCAATACAAAAAGTAAAAAAAACATCCAAACAATTTTGATAAATTTAGATAAATAAAAGCAAAATACAAGCAAAACATAATAAAAACAAAAGCAAAAACAGTACATTTAGAAGAAAATATTGTTGTTTGATGGCTATAAAAGTTTCAGTCATTAATTGATTATCAAAATTAGGTTATGACAGTGATTAACTATGTAGAAACCTCATAATTTTTAAATTATCTACAAAAAATATCATTATTTTGCATTTTGAAGAAGATAAGATGTGTATGTTTGTATACGAGATCAATATCATATCTGTTACATCATCTACACCATTGAAAGTTTGCATTATCTATTGAAAACGATATTACTTCCTTTACTAATGAAGACTGATTTTATCGAAGGGTAACAAGTCGTAGTACTTCACTCACTGTTTAGTTTGAGAGATATCGATAACTAACGAACAAATGAATAATCGAATTTGATAGAAACCCCATGAGAAGTCTTTGCCTTGTAATCTGTTTCTTGGTTGTGGTCACCGCGGCACCGGCACGTGTGAGTCCAAGTAGAAATTTGGATTCTCCGAATCTCAGAATCACTACTCTTTTTGTGATAGCTGAAGATATAGGTTTTCCGCGTGTAAAAGCAGAGAGTTGGGTAGGAAATGATCCCTGTCAACGTTGGCATGGGGTTGACTGTACATATGGTAGCATCAGGACGATCACCTTTATGAACCCTAATCTTACAGGTTTTATATCTCACAGATTCGCAGAGCTCGCTTCTCTAAATGTGAATGATCTTTCTCATAACTGATTAACCGGCACCATATCGGTCGACTTGCTTACCAAGTTGAAGAATCTCAGCATTCTGGATGTTTCCTATAATGACCTGCATGGTAAAGTTCCAGAGTTTAGGAAAGAGGTTGTATATGCTAAAGGCAACCCACAAATTGAGAAGGAGGTTATCTCGAGACAATATTTCGTTGGGATTGGAATTGGTTTCATGCTCGCTGGAGGAGTAGCTGGTCTTATATACTACCTCGTGATTAGAAAGAGGAGTTCTTCTAATATGCAGACATAACCGATTGAACTACAAGCTCAGCCACCTAGTGTCGTTAGAGAGATAGTGGTAGCTCCTGACGACATTGCCATTCCGTTTCATATTCTCCGGGAAGCTACTGTTGACTTCAGTGATATTAACGTCATCGGTAGAGGTGAATTTGTGGTTGTGTACATGGGCAATCTGTCCGATGGAATTGACATTGAAGTTTAAGAGAATGAAAAAAACGACGCTTTGATTGGTATTGATGCCTTCAAATATGAAGTCAGTCTGCTAACTAAGGTCCATCATCGCAATCTAGTGGTTCTCCTAGGTTATTGTCTCGAAGGACAAGAGAGATTATTGGCATATCAGTTGATGCATCAGAGCCCGTTGGGAAAACGCCTATATCACTAGAGGGATCATGGATTGGATCCTTTAGACTGGACTAGGCGGCTTAGCATTTCCCTTGATGTTGTTAGAGGGCTCGAATATCTACACTCCTTATCTCGCCAAAACGGAAGTTACATTCACCGAGATTTAAAACCTTCAAATATTCTTCTGGGAGATGACTTGGGAGCTAGGGTGTCTAATTTTGGTTTAGTCCGGTTAACAGCTGAAGGAAAAGATTCATCCATCACCAAGAAATTTGTTGGAACAGTTGGTTACCTTCCACCGGAATATAAAAGTATGGTCTTCCACTTATTCTCAACCAGTTATCAAGAAACCAGGAAGAGCAATCCTCTATGCATTCACTGAACAAACTTTGTCCCAAAATCTTCAGCAAATCCATATGCAACAACCAAGTCCCTCACAGCAGCTTCAGTTGCAGATACTGCAGAAGTTACAACAACAACAACAGTCAATACCTCCGGTAAGCTCTTCTTTACAAAGCCATCAACTGCAACAACTGATGTCGTCTCAGAATTAGCAACCCTTCTTAGCTACAACATTCATGCAGTCAGCAACCAGGACATATGAATAATAAACCTCTTATAGCCGCTGGAAGATCACATTCTGGTCACACAGATGGAGAAGCTCCTTCTTGTTCGACCTCGCCTTCAGACATGATAATGTTTCACCAACCAATTTCCTGAGCAGAAATCAACAACAAGGACAAGCAGTGTCTGTACATGTACCTAGTCCAGACCAAGAACTTTATTCAAAAACCGAAAACCAGAACCAGAACAATCAAGGTATGGTGAATTTGAAGAGTGCTGCTGAACAGTGGGTTAAACTTCAAGCTCACATGACTACCATTCAACTATGAGTGGGAGATATATAGTAGAGTACCTGAAACCCCATCACGTCAAATCACGTCTCCTTCACCTCTGGCTTTCCTCCTTGATCACAAGTACTTCTTCAACCTGAAGAGGAAACTCTACTCTATCCGTCGCTTCACTTGGAGTCCAAATTGTCACCGTTCAAAACTGATTTCTTCCTATTGTGTGCTTGTATTGATTCTTTGTATTTGCCCTTGTTTTTTTAGTGGGCCAACTAGGTTTATGGCTGCAAAACACTAGAATTACTAGTAACTCATGAAAGGAATCATCAATTAGTTTTCTATGATTTTTTTTAGCTACATTTATCCAATCTCTGGAACACTTTGGATGTCCTAAAAGTGAAAACACTTAAATACAAAAAAAAATTGAGATTGCTGAAGAGATTGGAAGAGGAAGTCAACTTTAACAAATAGGCCAAGGCGAGACTATTTTAAAATGGCAGCGTTATAATTTTCTTTGCTCCATATCCTTTTCTCTCTAATTTCACAAACAATCTTAGGCGTGCCCCAAATTTTGGGGTTTCTCTTACTTTTATCTACAAGTACCTATTTGCTATCTCTACATCCCATTTTGGTGTAAGGCAAGGCAATCCATATATATGGTAAATCCAGTTCATTAACAAAATAAACACAATTTAAATGTAATTCAGAAATTTTTAAGTCAAAATTTAAACATTGTGTTGATATTTGTAAACAATCGACGCCAAGAACGAAATATTTCTGGTCACAATGTTAAGATTCTATAATAGAGGGAGTAAATAAAATATTTAATATTTATGAAGCCCGCAATACATAATTATGTTTGTCTTCACTATTGAATATATGAACTAAAGAAAAGTTTCGCGTAGGAAAAAGACATAAACAAGCGACGACTTGGTCGGAGAGAAGACTTAATTTTTTTGTGGATTTATTACCTTCCGATTGAACACAAAATTAGGGTTTCATTTCCCCTTTTCGATCTGCTTCACGATGATGATTCTTCCCGCTTCTTCTTCTCGAGCTTTTGATTCTTCTTCGTGAATTGCAGATTTTTTTTTCCCTTCAAATTAGAATAAATCTGCAAAATCTCTTCGATTTAAATGGGAAAATTTTGCTGCTTCACTTCCCCGTCTGAGGTAATTTTTGTAAATTTTTTGTATTGGATCTTCCAGAAACATAAAGAACCTTCCTTTGCTTGTGATTTGATGTTTGCTTGTTTCTATTGAGTCTCTCTGCGACGTTGTTTTGTAAGTAAAAGGTTTGAGCTTTATTGGTTTTGTCTTTTTCAAGTTTGTGGGAGGACAATCATCATCACGATCTGGTAAAGGAAGAAGTGATGAAGGGTTGATCAAGTATGGTTTTAGTCTTGTTAAAGGCAAAGCTAACCATCCCATGGAGGATTATCACGTCGCTAACTTTATCAACATCCAAGACCATGAGTTAGGACTATTCGCAATCTATGACGGTCACATGGGTGATACTGTCCCTGCTTACTTGCAGAAGCACCTCTTCTCCAATATCCTCAAGGAGGTAAAAGGGATTACTTCACTCTTCTTGTGTTTAGTGTATTGATCATGTGGTGATGATGTTTTCAGGGAGAGTTCTGGGTTGATCCACGAAGGTCTATAGCAAAGGCTTATGAGAAGACAGACCAGGCCATTCTTTCAAATAGTTCTGACTTGGGACGTGGCGGGTCTACGGCTGTCACAGCTATATTGATTAACGGGAGGAAGTTGTGGATAGCTAATGTTGGTGACTCACGAGCGGTTCTTTCCAAAGGAGGTATAACAATGCAGATGAGTACAGATCATGAGCCTCGTGCTGAAAGGTCTAGTATTGAGGATAGAGGTGGATTTGTATCCAATCTACCAGGTAAATAGAGAAGTCATCTGTTTTGAACCATTCTTGATCAGTATGTATGTAATGAGTTGTGTTTACATTAGGTGATGTACCTCGGGTGAATGGTCAATTAGCGGTTTCTCGTGCCTTTGGAGATAAGGGGCTTAAGACACATCTGAGTTCAGAGCCTGACATTAGAGATGTTATTGTAGATAGCGGAACAGATGTTCTTCTCCTGGCCAGTGATGGCATTTGGAAGGTAATGAATCACATCTGTTTATATTTAAGAAAAACATATAGATTAATTTTGATTTTGTGAATGTGGGAATGAAGGTGATGACAAATGAGGAGGCAATGGAGATAGCTAAAAGGGTGAAAGATCCACAGAAGGCAGCAAAGGAGTTAACAGCTGAAGCATTGAGAAGAGAGAGTAAAGACGATATATCTTGTGTTGTGGTCCGTTTCAGATGACAAACTCTGGATATATAATAAACCCGCATTTTCAATCAAGAACACAAGCCTGGATTCTGACTCTGATGATTTTGGTTCCGGTGTGGACCGGTCTAAAGTTTGGATTTCTGACAGCTTCTTGCTATATAGCTTTTATGTAAATTGTGTGTGTTGTAAGAGGAGTTGGTGGGTGATGAGGAGTGTGTTATTATTATTGGTTGATTTGTTATTTTTAATGACCGGGACATAAAACATTAGGCCCTACTTTGAATATATGTGTAAGTACTTTGTGGATTAGGTTTGTATTTGTTAAACATATGCTTGCTGTTTAGTATGAGATTTTTACATTGCTAAAACAAAGTTTATCCTTTTTATCATTGTTGTTGTAGGTAACTGTCATTATCCTTCAAAGAAGGTTAGGTTTTGCAGATTTGTTGTCACGGCAACATTATGTACGGATGAGAAAATATAGTAGTGCGTGACCTTTGCAACTTGCAAGGGGATACAACTTTGAACAACAAAACTAAGTGATAACCGACAAACCAATCATCACAAAGAGCTAACAACGCTTGCTGTCTTTGGTTTATGCGTATGATTCAGGATGCATCAAGAGTCGTTTCTGCAATGATTCACTACTTCCATCAGTGTCTGTCAACTTTGAAGACGCAGAGGAGGTAGGTTTCCGCCCCCACGTAATGTAAATTAGCTTCTTGCCAAGATAAAGAGAAAATTTAGGACTATTGGAAAATAAAAAGTAATGGGGTGAGGAGTGTGAGGAGTGTGTTATTATTATTGGTTGATTTGTTATTTTTAATGACCGGGACATAAAACATTAGGCCCTACTTTGAATATATGTGTAAGTACTTTGTGGATTAGGTTTGTATTTGTTAAACATATGCTTGCTGTTTAGTATGAGATTTTTACATTGCTAAAACAAAGTTTATCCTTTTTATCATTGTTGTTGTAGGTAACTGTCATTATCCTTCAAAGAAGGTTAGGTTTTGCAGATTTGTTGTCACGGCAACATTATGTACGGATGAGAAAATATAGTAGTGCGTGACCTTTGCAACTTGCAAGGGGATACAACTTTGAACAACAAAACTAAGTGATAACCGACAAACCAATCATCACAAAGAGCTAACAACGCTTGCTGTCTTTGGTTTATGCGTATGATTCAGGATGCATCAAGAGTCGTTTCTGCAATGATTCACTACTTCCATCAGTGTCTGTCAACTTTGAAGACGCAGAGGAGGTAGGTTTCCGCCCCCACGTAATGTAAATTAGCTTCTTGCCAAGATAAAGAGAAAATTTAGGACTATTGGAAAATAAAAAGTAATGGGGTGAGAGAGGCTCGAACTCTCGACCTCAGGATCACTCAGTAGCTATGAGACCTACGCGCTAGCCAACTGCGCCACCACCCCTTTGTTGTTGTTGTCTAATGTTTTCATTACTGAAAATAGAAGTTGTGATCGGCCCGCAATATATTTAACGTGAAATTTAAGTTTCTTGTTAAGTCAAGTTTGAACATAACTGCCCAAGTGTGGGTTCTAGCTTCCCTTGTGTGGACTTCTGTTTCCAGAGAATTATAGTTAATCTGCTGGGGCCTAGGTTGGGTTATTGTGAAATTTTGCTATTGTCTAATATTATTCAATTTGGGGGAAAAAGAAGTCAATTTTGAACTACATTCACATGAAATCTGAAAGATATTTATGTATGATAAAACTATCAGTCATGTCTACTAGGTATCATGAAAAACCAAAGCTTCGGGGATAATTGCAGTGTTGGTTTAGTGCTCATGCCGTCACACGGGAGAGTTAGGATTTCATTTCTTTCTTTTGATATTCATCTAGCAATTGGTTGGTTATACACTTATACATAGACAATTTTTTTTCTGATGATCAATAAATTAAATATTTTATAAAAATTGGTCATAATTTTTTTTTAAATTCTAATAATATACATGGTAAAGTTTTGCACACCATAAATTAATGTGTTAAAGTTATACATTATTTTGTAAATAAAATTCTATTATTTTTTACATTACAAAAATTATATTGTAGATAATTAAAAATAAAAAATCATTTCAAATGTAGAGTAACTTAATAAGAGGCTTCCTCACCCCCATTTTGGTCGGCTTCGTTTCTTGGAACATACTGATCCTCTTAAATGTTGTTGGCAAGCTTGGTTCCGGATCTTATATCCTCTTTTTTTGTCGCTTGATCTTCTAAAATCAAGTAAGTTGAAATGATAAATAATTATAAATAACAATAAAAATTATTAGTCAAAAACATATTAGTAGAAAAAATAAATAAATAAAAGTTACATCACAAGTGGGAGTAGGCGAAATATAATTGTGGGGTTCCGTTCTCCACGACGGGTGTTAGGTGAAGCGAGAGATTAGCTTACACATTCTCATCTGATTTCTAATCATTCTTTTTATTTTTATCAATCAATCTTATATTCTATATATATTGCTTGACTTACTGTTTCAATTTTCAAGTCAACATGTGTACAAATACACAAAGCTTTATTATAGAACATAATATGAGGCCACTTTTATAGAAAAAGAAACATCTTGACCATTTTCTCACCAAACACTACCGTCGTCAAACACATGCAATGAATCCATTATTCAAAGTAAACCTGAACCGAAAAATAAGTTTCCGGTTAATAATATGACACGTAAACCGGTTGTTGTATGTACTGAAATGACGAATTCACCCTTACCTACCGCAAAGAGAACAAGGCTTTCACCAAACACAACTTGTACTTCGTTATAAAACCCTTTAACTTCTCTTTCAAACACTTCTCAGGTTCAAACACACTTGTCCGAATCTCAACACCAAAAATAAATAAAATCATTTTCTTGACTCAAAATGGCGCTCATGAATGGAACCATGAATCTATCATCAACCAAAACGTCAATATACAGCCACCGTCAAACAAGCTCCTCCTCTTCCTCCGCCGTACTAAGAACCACATTCCTCCGCATCTCCGCCGTGCAAACCGACCCAAAACCACCAGCTTCATCGACGGTGAAGAAGTCTCTCGGAGTTAACGTGGGTAAATCATGGACACCGGAGAGTTGGAAGAAGAAGAAAGCTCTTCAGCAGCCAGAGTATCCTGACTTAGCCGAGCTTGAAGCTGTGCTGGAAACGATCGAATCTTTCCCACCGATCGTTTTCGCCGGAGAAGCTAGACTTCTTGAAGAACGTTTAGGTCAAGCCGCAATGGGTGAAGCGTTTTTGTTACAAGGAGGAGACTGTGCGGAGAGCTTCAAAGAGTTCAACGCTAACAACATTCGTGACACCTTTAGGATACTTCTCCAGATGGGTGCTGTTTTGACGTTCGGTGGCCAAGTCCCTGTCGTTAAGGTTGGAAGAATGGCGGGTCAGTTTGCGAAGCCGAGGTCTGATTCGTTTGAGGAGAGGGACGGTGTGAAGTTGCCTAGTTATAGAGGTGATAACATCAATGGAGATGCGTTTGATTCCAAGTCTAGGATTCCTGATCCACAGAGGATGATCAGAGCTTATTGTCAATCTGCAGCTACTTTGAATCTTTTGAGAGCTTTTGCTACTGGTGGTTATGCTGCTATGCAGAGAGTTACTCAATGGAATCTTGATTTCACTGAACGTAGTGAGCAAGGAGATAGGTAAACAAAAACAACAGCAAATAATACTATTTTAATTATTTTTTTCTTTTGGTATTTTTGATGAGTCATTAGTTGAGAGATAACTAGGACTTGATAATTATTTATTTTGAATTTAACTAAGAGATTTACTTAGAACATGCCACAATGTGAATGCCCTTAAGGTATTGATTGTATTTTGTATGTGTTAAAAATGATTGTATTGGTTTGGCAGGTACCGTGAACTAGCTCACCGTGTTGATGAAGCGCTCGGTTTCATGCACGCGGCTGGACTCACGGTTGATCATCCCATCATGCAAACAACCGAGTTCTGGACTTCTCATGAGTGTTTGCTTTTGCCTTATGAACAATCACTAACAAGGCTGGACTCAACTTCGGGTCTCTACTATGATTGTTCTGCTCATATGATTTGGGTCGGTGAGCGAACCAGACAGCTTGATGGAGCTCACGTTGAGTTCTTAAGAGGTGTTGCTAATCCTCTTGGAATCAAGGTTTGTTTTCTTCAACTCATCTCTCATTACATTACCAGGTTTTAATTAGTAGTTGCGTTAGTGAATCTGATTAGAATCTTTGTTATAGGTGAGTGATAAGATGGACCCAAGAGAGCTAGTCAAGCTGATTGAGATCTTGAATGCTGATAATAAGCCTGGAAGGATCACAATTATCACAAGAATGGGAGCAGAGAATATGAGAGTGAAGCTTCCTCATTTGATCAGAGCTGTGCGAAGTGCTGGACAGATTGTGACTTGGGTCAGTGATCCAATGCATGGAAACACCATTAAGGCTCCTTGTGGTCTCAAGACTCGTCCATTTGACTCCATCTTGGTACGTTTTACATAAAACTCTCCCTATTGGTTAGTATATGTTTGGTGTAGTAGGTGAGATACGGAAAGGTGACATTAATCAACTATGGTTGGGCCAAAGTTGACGACAACTTCTTTTTTCTATAGTTTGGTGGTCCTTAAAGATAGTGAAAATAATATATAAAGCACGTGTCCTGAATCTATCTGCTACATCTATAATAAGTAGACTTTCAAGTTTTTTTTTACAGAACTATATAAATCTTTTGAAGTTTTCTTTCTAGCACTATATGATTTTTCGGTAAGTTATTACAAAATAATCTAATAATTTGTTTTGTTAACTGAAATATTTAGGCTGAAGTGAAAGCATTCTTCGACGTGCATGAGCAAGAAGGGAGCCACCCGGGAGGTGTTCACTTAGAGATGACCGGTCAGAACGTGACCGAGTGCATAGGCGGTTCACGCACAGTCACGTTCGATGACTTAAGCTCGCGATACCACACGCACTGTGACCCGCGCCTTAACGCTTCACAGTCTCTTGAGCTCTCTTTCATCATAGCCGAACGCCTTAGAAAGAGACGCATCAAGTCCCAACAGGCTTTTTCTGTCTAATTTAAACAAACATGTGCTGTAATATCTCTCTCTATATGTGTGTGCGTGTGTGTGTGAATCTAGGGTCAATAGAACGCTTAAGGTTTTGTTTTAATATTGTTGTTAATGAGTATTATTTCCATCTATATTATTAAAACAGAAGTACAAATTTGAGAATGCTAAAATTTAGTCATTTATTACAACAGTAATTAATGAAGCTATTGATGTTTTAATGAAGCTATGATTAATGAATGTTGTCTTATCCAAATTAACTTAATTGATTTATTACACTATAATAAATGAAGCAATTGATATTTTAATGAAACTACTAATTATGAATGTTGTCTTATCCAAATTTTAAAATGTTTTATTACATCTTCCTTTTTTACCTTTTCTAATTATTTCATTAATTGTATTTATTATAATAATTAACATCACTTATTTTACGTGTAAATTATAATAATTTCATATGTTTGAATAAAATTATTTTATTCGTGACAAAGATTCCAACCGGTTAATAAATAGTTTTTATTTATTCACATTCATCCAAGTATCCATCCGAATAGAAATCGGTTTTTTGATATCGTTTTTTGTTGTTCTAAAACTAAACTACATGTAGATATTATAAATTTTTAGACGGTGTTTGAGTTGATCCTTTCGGGTCCGGGTAGGTTTATATGAACCTAAAAGTATTCAAATAACTTATATCACGAAACAAGATTTAAATTAACACCCGCTCGGTGAGCAGGTCCAGCTCTAATATTTATTATAATAATTAACATCACTTATTTTACGTGTTAATCATAATAATTTCATATGTTTGAAATAAAATTATTTCATTCGTGACAAAGATTCCAACCGGTTAATAAATAGTTTTTATTTATTCACATTCATCCAAATATCCATCCAAATATAAATCGGTTTTTTGATATCGTTTTTTATTGTTCTAAAAATAAACTACATGTAGATATTAAAATTTTCTAAACGGGGTTTGAGTTGATCCTTCCGGGTCCGGGTAGGTTCATATTATAAATTTCTAGACGGGATTGGAATTTATTTAAATTAACACCCGCTCGGTGAGCGGGTCCAGCTCTAGTTTTGGATTAAATAAAACCATGGACGTTTCGTTTTTATTTAATGTTGTGAACAATTTTATGTACGTTGAACAAAAATTTGGTTTTGACTATAAGTCTAACTAATTAAACTGAAAAGGGCTGAAACATTTGTTATATTTCTAAATGACTGAACTATATATAAATCATTCATCAATCATACAGAGTGATAAAGAAAGAGTGAATAGTATAAACTTGACAATGGGTTTTTTAAGTTTTTTTTTTCTTTTTTTTAAGAAAAATGAACCAATCGTGAGTTGACACGTACGTGTCAGTGGAGCCTGCAGTTAAGAAACTTTTAAAAATCGATTCTTAGTTTATAGTTTTTGTAACTGATTCTTACACTGTTCATGGGTCATACGCCTTAAAAAACTCCATTAAAGACTCCGGTTAATGCTCTTCTTAGATCCCTGACATGTTCATAGCAACATTATTGGTAGTCCTTAAGCGGAAGTCGTTAGGAACAGTTAAGGATTTGTTTTTTAATTTTTAACTGGAAAAGTTAAGGACGTATCTTGTATAAAAGACGTCCTTAACTTTTCCAATTAAAAAATAAGAAACATGTCCTTAACTATTTCTAATGACATCCGCCTAAGGACCACCAATAATCATGGTCTCACAGCACACATGTTCCGTCTGTGCTCTCCTATTAAAATAAGGGTTTCAGTTGTTTAGTTCGGTATAAAGAAAAAAAACAATTAATGCATGATTGTTAACATTTTTGAGTTATTAATGATTTAAATTTCTAACTCAAACTAAATCAACTATACTAATCAAAGTCTTTAACTCTTTATCACCAATAAGAAAGATAAACTAGAATTTTCGTCATATAAGGGCGTCGAACTCGCGCGTAGATACTCTTTAAGTAACACTTAAACCAATCGTTCAAAAATAACCCTCCTTCTACAAATCCAACGGTCCAGATTGCATCTCACTTTTCTCTAGCTTTACATCACCAAAACGAAGTTTGTCGCTCCCCACTACTTTCGCCTCCTCTCTCTCTCTCTCTTTTAAACCAAATCGAACAACAAACTCTCCGATCTGCGATAATCACAATGGCCGTTTCATCTCGTGATGAGTACGTATACATGGCGAAGCTCTCGGAGCAGGCCGAGAGGTACGAAGAGATGGTCGAATTCATGGAGAAACTCTCCGCCGCCACAGACGGCACCGAACTCACCGTCGAGGAGCGTAACCTCCTCTCCGTCGCCTACAAAAACGTGATCGGCGCTCGCCGTGCTTCCTGGCGGATCATCTCCTCGATCGAGCAGAAGGAAGAGAGCCGCGGCAACGACGACCGCGTCAAGACGATCCGTGACTACAAGGCGAAGATCGAATCGGAGCTATCAGGGATCTGCGACGGGATCCTGAAGCTGCTCGAGTCTACGCTCATCCCTGCCGCTGCTTCTGAGGAATCCAAGGTTTTCTATCTCAAGATGAAAGGTGATTACTATAGGTACTTGGCTGAGTTCAAGATTGGTAAGGAGAGAGATGATGCCGCTGATAACACTCTCTCCGCTTACGAATCTGCTCAGGTTTGTTTGTGTTTCAGATCTGATGTGGATTGAACGTATCTGATTCTTTGATTAGGTTTAGATTGTAATCTAGGTTGTTGGATTAGACCTAGATTAGTTTCTGATTCTGGATTGGACTTAGATTCTGTGTGATGACTATCATATGGCTTTTGATTCTGCAGGAGAATGCGAATGGGCTTGCTCCAACTCACCCAATCCGTCTTGGTTTGGCGTTGAACTTCTCTGTGTTCTATTACGAGATCCTCAATTCTCCTGATCGTGCTTGCAGCCTCGCTAAATCGGTAAACCTAATCTTCGATCAGTTTATCATAGGAATGATAGAACCGAACAGTCTGGGAGTATAATGATTTGCAAATGTGGATGAGACTAGATTTTACCTTTCTTGGCAAGAAGAGTAAATGTTGTTCTTGTATGTGTGGGTGTGTGATTCAGGCTTTTGATGCTGCTATTGCTGAGTTAGACTCATTAGGTGAAGAGTCATACAAGGATAGCACTTTGATCATGCAGCTTCTGCGTGACAACCTCACTCTCTGGACATCTGACATGCAGGTTTGGTTATCTTCTCACTCTCTCTTTAGGCTTTACACATTGTAATAGTTGTTGTTTGATAATCATTGCATATTTATTTTTGTTGGTGTGGATCAGGATGAAACTGCAGATGAGATCAAGGAAGCAACACCCCCGAAGCCAACAGAGGATCAAAAATGATGATTCTTTGTTAGGGATTGAAACCAACTTTTCTTTTGTTGTGTCTAATCAAAGAGGTGTGTGTGTCCCTCTCTGTTTCTTTCCATGTTGAAGTTACACTCTCCTTTTGTTTTATCCTGTTGGATTGATTTCCATGATCAGAATGGGATCTTGCTCCATTTGTCTCACCCGTTTTCAGATCATGAATGGGTTTTTTCATGTGATTTAGGAAATAAATAACAATTTCAAGCAGAATAAACGATGATTATCAAATCGTCTGTTTATAAAATGAGGTGACTATGTCCATTAGAAAAATGGAGATGACAGCACAAAATGAAAAAGTTACAAAAACTTCCCTCTTTATCTTATCATTTAAACCATAAACAACAACGATAAAGGGAAAAACGAGAAATCCTAATTCAGGTATTTAACCCACACAAGGTTGGCTAGAGTTGATGGCTTGGAGAACGTCCTGGAGCTCGTACTGGTGGAATGTTTTGAGATGGTCGAACGCTCGGATAACTGAGACTCCAGGACGGTATAGTCCCGAAACCATGATAATATGGCCAACCTACACTACCGTATGGTAAAGCCGCAGGAACAAGGGGTGGAATGTTCTGAGTATTAAACCAGCTAAGTATATTCCCGGACGGAATATACCCCGGAACTGGTGGTACCATGTTTTCAGATCCTTGACCATTCGGATAACTGGGCCAGTACGGATTCCACGACGATAATGTCGCTGGAACAGGTCCTGCAATGTTCTCCGATCGTGCTAGACTTTAAGATGATAAAACTGTGGGTTGTGGAACATTCTCAAAATCGTATATGATTCTGAGAATTAAGCCAGTTTAGTAAATTACCAGGTGGTGGATAATAAGGCCAGTAAAGACTTCCCCACGGTAAAGGCGTTGGATTTGGTGCTGAGATGTTTCCTGTTTGTAAACCATATGCAGAAGAACCGGGGCTATGCAGACTGTCCGAAGTTGAAGTCGTCGGTAACGGCGGTGGAGTTTTCTCCGATCGTAAACAATGCGAAAAGTTGGGCCACTTTATACTATACGAAAGTAAAGTCCTCGGAAATGGAGGCGAATCGTTCGGAGCATTAGGGCAGTCTAGTATAATCTCGTACGATGAACTCACCGGAATTTGTGGTGGAACGTTCTCCTGTTGTTTTACCTCGTCAATAGTTATGAACGGATCATCGAATGGAGACCATGCATAGAAATGTTCCACGTTCGAATCGTCTTCGGTCATACGGTTCTCAAAGCCAGCCACCGAAGCTTCCATCGACTCTTGTTCTCTAGAAGAAGGCGGTGGTCATGGTGGTGATGGCTGTTGAGTATTATTGGATGTTGCAAATGTTGAAGTGTTCAAGGTGTTGGTCCTATAGTCAAAGCCGCAGGGTAACCATAATGTAAACGAGGAATGCCTTCACCATTTCGGCTGATTGGCTGAGGATTGCTAACATGAGCCAGTGGCAGATGAGGGAGGCTATTCAGACCTTGACCCCGCGAGCTTGGAGTAGAGCCACTGAGTCTCAGAGTCGTGGCCCTGAATCCAGCTCCGTTGGTACTGTCCATGTTCACGGGCACGGCTCTCGTAAATCGGCTTCTTGTTTTTCCACATTGCCATCTTTCTCTCTTTTTATTTTATTTTTCTTGTGTTTAATCTCGTGAAATTACTAGACATAAATTACAAATGTTTTCATGTTCCATAGGGTGCATTTAATTAGATTCCCAAAACACACTTGGCTTTTCTTTATTGTTCTTTAGGTTTGGCAACCAAATTATGGTTTTGTGTTTATTACTTTAACTTTAGGTAATCTTTTGAACTCGAAGTAAGAACCAAACCTGCGCAAAAGCTATAATTATTTAGAAAGTGTATTATTTATGGCAAGCTATTTTTAAAATTAAATGCATATTATATCTTGTTAGTTTTGATTTGATGTTCAACTCATTAGCTAGATTTCCAAAAAGACACTTGGTGAGTATTTTTTTTTTTGACATCCAAAGCTCCATATATTATTAGGAAGATTCCAACCAAGCTGTGTCAAGCATAACCCAAGTTGGGACCTCGGAGTCTACATGGGAAAAGTTTAGTTCTCAAGTTCGTGCACCTTTGGCAAGGCGGTCGGCTCGGATTAACTGAGAACGAGGCACAAAAGTAAAAGAGCAAGACAAAAATTTAAAACGGAGTTCATAGAACTCATCAAACTCTGCCATTAGACTAGGCCAATCTTTATTTTCGTCGATAAGCTTCACCAGTTGCATGCAATCAGATGCAAAAAGATACTTGGTGAGTATATGTGATGTAGGTTTAGCAAACAAATTATGTTTCTCCAGTTTTGATCTTATATTTAAGGTAATCTTTTGAATTTAAATTAAGAATTTTACCTGCAAAAAAATTATGCACAAAGTCTAAAAATAGTTATAAGATTTATTAATGGTCATATTACATTTTTAGTATATTTAAATATAGGCTAATCTTATAGATTCTTTTTAGTTAAATTTGATGTTCAAATTATTAATTAGATTATAAAAGATATTCGACCAAAATAAAATATTTTCAAAACATCTGGTATGTAAATGTGATATAGGTATTACCAAACAAATTACTCTCTCCGTTTTTAGTAGTTATTTTTGACCATCGATTAATATTTATAAATTCTATCATCTAACAATCATATTTATAAGAAATTTCAACAATGTAAGGTGTTCTTCATTAACTTTGTGATCCAACATATTTTAAAAGGAAAAAAATATAATGGCTGAAAAATTGTACACAGTGCACAGACTCAGTTTTTTTATTATAATATATGTTGATACAGTTCCACCGAACTAATTTCAGGGTTTGAAATCTGATTAGAATTAATATAGCATTTTATTGGAAAAAAAGAATATATCCACATAAAATTATGAATGGAAGTTAGAATTGTTTTTAAATTCTGTTATGTAATACTCATATTACTTTTAGTATCTACATATATACTTAAGGAAACGTTAGTCCGGAATATCAAGCCATTCAACTCATCCATAAAGATCTTGCTTCCACAATGGGCCTAATTCGAAATTCCCTGACCGTGCGACTCTTGGCATCTCCAGTATTATTATTTTTTCTTACAAGTCTGTCTTACAAAAAGCTTTATCTTCTACGAGAATTAGATGCTCGCCCAACTATACATACAATATTAATTGAGCTCAATTATTATACACTATACTTTATTAGAAATTAATCAATAAAGCAAGGGAATCGTTTTATATGGACAAGTGACTCGCTCTCTCTCTCTCTCTCTCTCACACACACACATTGTTCATCAATCATCATCAGAATCATAAATTATTCAGCATGGATAAGACATCTCCAATCTCCATTCACAAAGGAAAACCGATTAGATGCAAAGCAGCATTATGTAGAGAAGCAGGAGAAGCGTTGGTGATAGAAGAGATCCAAGTTGCTCCACCGCAAGCTTATGAAGTTCGAATTAAGATCTTATGCACTTCTCTTTGTCACACTGATGTTGCTTTCTGGAAAATAGAAAGTGTAAGTTTACTCTAGAGAACCATCTTTTTTATTATTATTGTTTTTAGATAACCATATCTTTGCATAGGAAAGTAAACACAAACTCTATATTTCATCACCCGTTTGACTTTTTTTTTCCAGGGACCGCTTGCAAGGTTTCCTAGGATTCTAGGACACGAAGCAGTGGGGTGATTCTTCATTTAGTTAAAAAAAAAGATTTAATTATCATTGTTCATCAAGAATTTGCCTAATTGCTTCTTTTTTTCTTTTTCTTTTTTGTGGTTAGTATAAACCTAATTACTTGATTTTTTTTACATAACCTAGTGTTGTGGAGAGCACTGGAGAGAATGTGGATGGATTCAAACAAGGAGATGTAGTTTTACCAGTGTTTCACCCTCACTGTGAGGAATGTAGAGACTGCAAATCCCCAAAGAGCAACTGGTGCTCGAGGTTTTGCGACGATTTCTTATCAAACACGAGGCGATATGGAATGGATTCCAGGTTTAAAGATTCCTCTGGAGAAGATATTCACCATTTTTTATTCGTCTCGAGTTTTTCTGAGTACACTGTCGTTGACATCGCACATCTCGTCAAAATCTCCCATGAGATCCCCCTTGATAAAGCGGGCTTGTTCAGCTGCTGCGTCTCCTCAGGTAAAATAATCTTGTTCATTCATATTATTAGTGTTAGGGTTTGATGGTTAAAACCGTGACTGACCTAAAAAAATTAAGGGTCGAATGTCGATACAACATTATTAGATGCAATAACCAAAATTTTAACATGCCTTTTTATTGTTGTAGCTAATATCACACACACACACGCATATATATATATATATAATAAATTACATCATAACATTATAAATAATTAAAATCTATAAATGATTAATGAAAATAATTTTATGAAGTTAATTATACAGCAATATACTCAATTATATCATAAACATTTGATTATAATCAATTAAAATCATTTCTTAATAAAAAAATTATATTTAATAAACAATTTTTATTTTATCAATACAATTATTCAATATATTTACTAATAAAGTTTAATAAACAATGGTAAAAATTCTTACAAATATATTTCTTTTCAGAAATTATAAACTATATCATATATAAATACTGAACAAAAAAATAATTTGACAAAAGCTAAATACAAATATGTCTTTTCAATCTTTGGATGGCTTGTTCTTTGGACCTATCGGATGGATATAAAGTAAATTAGAAGTTAGATAATGGACTGATGAGGCACCATGTGGAAGCAGGAGTTGGAGCTGCATGGAAGGTGGCTGACGTGGAGGAAGGTTCCATTGTCGCTATCTTTGGCCTCGGAGCTGTTGGACTTGCGGTGCAACTTTTGTCTTTTTTTTTTCTTACAACTTTTGTCTTTTTTTTTCTTACAACTTTTGTCTTCCAAATAATATTTTTGTTTCTATGTAGGAAAATATAAGCCACTACATGAGGGACTAGTAGTTTATTTGCGAATCATAGTTTTGTATGATTGAAATGACTAAATAAAAAAATGATTTGGTTAAAAGGTTGCAGAAGGCGCCAGGCTGCGTGGGGCTGCAATGATCATCGGTGTAGATCTCAATCCTGACAAATATGAAATAGGTTTGGTGGGTCTATTATATGTTATATGTTCATAGCTTTATACGTTATATTTTTTTATTATATAAAACACATGTACAACCATTGTTGTTGAGTAGGTAAAAGATTTGGTATCACTGACTTCGTCAACCCTGCTTTATGTGGAGAGAAAGAGACCAGCCAAGTTTGTTGATTTACACGTTTTCTATAAAGTTTTCGATTCTTTTTTTAGAAAATTAATTTACGTTTTTTTGTAATTATGGGAAAAGGTTATTAAGGAAATGACTGAAGGAGGAGTTGATTATAGTTTTGAATGCATTGGTTTAAATTCATTGATGGAAGAGGCTTTCAAAAGCACACGCACGGTACGTTTTTACCGGTTTGAACGGTTTCTCTTCGGTTTACCATCAGTCCATGGCTAAACCAAAATCCGGTTTGCTATTTACCTTTTCAGGGGTCGGGTAAAACTGTAATTTTAGGGATGGAAAAACAGATGTTACCAATAAGCTTGGGAAGTCATGATCTTCTCAGAGGCAGAACTATATGTGGAACTTTATTTGGTGGTCTGAAACCAAAGCTTGATATTCCAATTCTCGTGGATAGTTATTTGAAAAAGGTATATTATAAAATGAATCTATTTACAATTTATGTGATTTATTTATATATAAAAAATTTAGAGTTAGTTATTTTCAAACAAGATTATGCCTGCTTACAAAGTTGCATGTGATTTTATACTTCTTAAACTGCAGGAACTTAATCTGGACGGTTTTATTACACACGAGTTAAGCTTTGAGGAAATCAACAAGGCTTTCGATTTATTGGTGAAAGGAGAGACTATTCGTTGTGTCCTATGGATGGATAAATAATTGTTATCCAATCATAATTTGAGTTGATTGTTGTTGGGAACAAAAATTTATATTCAAATTTATCAAATGTAATTTACTAATTTCCTTTGTGTGAGAATATTGCTTAAATATTTGGTGGAAGAGAAACACAATTTGCATTTCTTTAAAAGGTTTAAGGTAATATTAGTAATTTTTTTTCCCCAAAAATAAAGTAACAAGTTACCGAGATATAATGGGCCTAAAGAAGACTCAGAAAAGTTACCGAGATATAATGGGCCTAAAGAAGACTCAGAAAATACAGGCCCAGTTCATGACAAAACAAAACACTAAGTAGGACATAACCAGATAGATCAAGTTTAAACCTAACAATTAGCTCTCGAGTGTTCGTGTTAATCACCACCTGAAGATTCTCTGTCTCTCTTCCGATCCTCGTCGCTCTCTGGTCCAATGGCGGAAGCTGTGTCTGCTCAAACTCCGTCTCTCTCCGAGGTACAGTTCTTCACCGACATTTTCATTTGTGTTTGTCTCTCTCTGTTAGATATGATTCAATTGGAATTTTGATGATAATCATAGGAGAAATTAAATTCCTTTATATATTCATTAGACCAAAAGGATTGATTTTTACCTTAAAAGATTTGATTTTGAACAAAGATTGGATCATTAGTACCATGGTCTGGTGGTGAAAGTATATGTTGGTCTTAACAATTTGATTTTTGTATGGCAGCAATATCATTTGGAGAATGAAGTGAAGCAAGTTAAAGAGGTCGTGGCACCACAAGTTACAACTACTACTCAAGCTCAAGAGGTTAGCTCCAAGGAAGAATCTCCTGCTGTGTCTGAAGAAGGTAATGATGAAAACACTAGTGAGGAAGTTGCTGAGGAGGAGACTCCTGATGAGATCACGGTATATTCTAGAAGCCTTGCTCTTCTTTCCTTGTTATCTAGTTGATTGAGTTGGCTCATGTTGTGTCTTTGCAGCTTGAGACAGCTCCTGCTGATTTCCGTTTCCCGACCACAAACCAAACAAGGCATTGTTTCACACGTTACATCGAGTATCACAGGTGAAACAATCAATGTTCTTCTGTAATTTTCCTGAATTCTGATATCTCCTTCCTTGTGTCTAAGTCTTGTGATTGATTTCAAATTTCCAGATGTGTAGCTGCTAAGGGTGATGATGCTCCGGAATGCAATAAGTTTGCAAAGTTTTATCGATCTCTTTGCCCCAGCGAATGGGTATACACTTATTAGCATCCTTTGATGATTTATTAGTTAAAGAAGGACCTTTAGATACAATACTTCACTATCTTGATGATTACAAGCTGTCATGAAAACTATCTTTTTTTGTGTGTGTTTGTAGGTTGATAGGTGGAACGAGCAAAGAGAGAATGGAACTTTTCCTGGTCCCCTTTAAGACAACTCCTGCCTCAATAAGAATCATATATCTTCCTCTTTTGCTGTCTGCAGAGTTTCAATAAAATGTGAGAATTGAACAATTTTTATATCTCAATTTTATTTCATTTTATTTTATATGCTCAAGTTTTGAGGATCATCTAGTTCTGATATGTTGTTCTTCCTGATCATATACGTTTCCACGGCGAGCTTCAATTTTTTAGTACCGGATACATTCTCTAATGATTCATACATAACTATTTTGGGCAATACTTCCTTTATTATGTGGAGATAACAGACGGTTCAGTTCAAGGTAATCTATATAAAAGAAACCAGGTTGAACAAAAAATGCATGTTATGAATGGTGAAAGATAGTGGAATATCAAAACTGTTTGATTACATCTGATTCATTCATCACAAGTAATTTTCATTATATAATGCTCTTAACTTAAACATATGCCTATAGTTCTCATTAAACTTGACCGCTATGGCAAAAAGCATAGGAACATATCCCAGAAGACCTGTGAAATCTACAATGGCATGTCACATCATCTTCTCACCCTACTGGAATATCGGGCAGAGAGTCCGGTAATGGATTTCATTACTCAAAACCAAAACAAAAGAACACATTTTCACCTGTCCGGAGACATGGGACCAAGATACCGGCGATGCCGATGCCGTTCAACATCTCTCACGATGTTTCCGCTATATGATGGAATATAAACATCGCTATTGGAACCCATTAGTTTATTGGAAATAGTATAAACCAAAAAGCTTCAAACATTGTAGTAGTACCTTACTCATTAACATGGAGAAACAAGAGGCTAGACTGGCGAACCGAGACTCACCAGCAGCTTCTTATGTCGATGTGGATGCTCGAATGCATCAGCCAGAGTTTTTTAATTTTAATATAACGTATTTTAGTTTCTAATAATTGAAAAAATCGATATCATATATATATATATATATAATATAAACTAGTCCATAGATATCATGAACACTTTTTGGTGTACCCATTTTAGGTTCTTTTTCTCATACCCACTAGTAAACAGTACTAGATAAATACATTAATAGATACAATAAACAACTAAAAAGATAAAGAGAAAGCTGCAAGATACTGAATCTAAGCTCAAACACACAAAAAGCTGCTGAAAAGAACAGTATCTTTTGAATGTTTTCTCAGGTACGAAGTTTGAAACATATCTATAGGCTTTACTTTTTACTTTTTGTAATAATACGTAGCTCTACTTTTTTTGCCTTTTAACCCTAAAAGGAGCCATGTTCTTTGATGGGTTTTCATAATAAGACAATGATGATCATCTCCTTTCTTCCATAAATCCCACGTACCGTGATTTTCTGTCCCTACGTTTGGCTTTTGGAGAATGAGCTTTTATTTATGTTGTGACAATAGTTATGTTCTAGATAGTTAATCACTAAAAAATAATGGGAATGAAGAATAACATTTTACTATTGTTCTTTCTTGAATATGATAAAAAATTTAGGTGACATGTTAACGTTGATTACAAGAAATAATTGATTATAGATCTCTTTTTCTTCAAAAATGTTTTCATCTTTTATTGGAACTTTGAAATTGTGTGATTACAACCCTTTAATCAAAATTTAATAGCACTCCTGTGATAGTGAACAATTTATACTTTTAGATTTGAAAGCGAATACATATTACTTATCTAATAACCCAAAACAATAAGTTCAAAGCTAAGAATTTATTTTATATAGGCAAGGATACATCGTTATTGAGAAATCACCATAACAAACATGCATGCATGGTCTATTTACATGGGAATATGAACCATATGAATAGACAACTCTATAAAAGGAACCCACTATATAAATAAACCTTATTATTATTATTTTGTGATACTGTATGTATTTCAGCTAAATCAAAATATATATTTGATCTTAACATTTTACCCCCACAAAAAACTGCTGACAAAAAAAAAAGAATGGAAATAATAAATTTTCCTATCCATCTTTAAAATGTACATCATTTACCAAAAAATATAAGTATTTAACTACTGTTTCTTGTCATTCTCTTATATTTAAGAAATAGAATAACATTAGGCAAGTGTGTATTATGACCGACCATTAGCGGCCAATATCACCAACCTGTCGACTTAATCCATTATATTAAAAAACTTCAACCATTTTTAACAAATACTTATGAGTTATGACATACTAGAATATATCCATGGAGGCCAAAGACAACTGATTGATTACATGAGACAAAAATCCAACTTCTAATTACATTTATGGAAAAAGTAAACATTGGAAACTAAATAATTTAAGATAAATCATCAGGACTCTTCTTGAATCCTTCGTATGATTTGATTCAAAGCTGTTGCAATCTCGTCCACGGTATTCAGTTGGCTCCCTTCTTCAACCTGAACAACCCCATTTCAAATAAAATAAAAGTTCTTGGAAAAGGTTAAAGCTGACAAATTAATGTAAATTTTACAATAAATTTTCTATTTTTGCAAAGTGGTGGCCTCACTTGGTTGTCCGTAAACGTCCACACTACAAAGACTAGTATACAGTTCGTACATATAGTGCGACACATATTCGTGTTTGTTTTCTAGGCTGGTCCACTGATTCTTACATATTCTTACGGACATATGCACCATTATGATACTCAAATTTATTTAAAAATAAATATATTAAAACGTATACGTACCTTGACGCTGATGGAGTAGAGAATCGAGTTGTCGAGAGTGGTGACATTGAGATGAAGAAGAGTGAGTCTTAGGCTCTGTATCGAAGCTACAAGCTTAAGAAGCTGCTTTGGCTTCTTCGCCGCCATTATCTTGATGTTCGCGTGGCCTTCCGCCACCGTCACTTCTATCTCCGCCGATGAAGATGAGCCTTCCGTTATTGATGATGATGACTTTGTTGAGTATTGAGGGAAAGAGAAGAACTCTGAGAAGGGTTCCACTAACGAGCTAGTGCTAGTGTTAGCTTCATGAGTTATGGTCGTGGTCCTATTAGGAGGCTCCATAGATTGTAAGATGTGCTCCAGTTCCTTCACGTAGTTAATGGCTCCTCCTACTATCGATGCTTGATCTCCCTTCACCACAAGAATCCATATAAGTTTAGGATTGTGTTTTTTTCTCTTAAGAATTAAAATGTCATTCGCAAAAAAAACATCACAATATTCTCAATCATACTCTTCTCTACTTTTTATATTACATTTTTTTAATAAAAGAGTTGAATAATATACTACAAAAACTGCTTTACATAGATCACTTTTTGGTCAAAAACATACTGCAAAAAGGATATACACATGTATATGTAGGTGTACAAACGCATCCCCCTTGCCTAGAAAATGAGTTTTTAACTTTTTTGTTAAATGTTAACTCATTCTCATACTTGACCATAAAATAAGTTTTGTCTTTTTGGTCTGAAGAAACCTCAAAAGACGCAAAAACTAAGTACTATGCCAAGGAAGTAAAACAAGGACACACATTTGAAAAACCTATGAAGAATAGTGACCAAATGATATTGTTGTATATTGTATGTCATAAGTGTGGGTAAGTAAAGACTCAATTACCCTTTGAGCATAAGAGGAAGGCATTAGAGAACGGAGCACGGCTAGGTACTCGTTCATCTGTTTCCGGCGATTTCTCTCGACAGCGATGTGAGTCATTCTCTGGTTCTCGATCTCTTCCACGTTCTTGTTGCTTCTAGCTCTCCTCCTTTTCCTCCTCTGCTGCATAGAAGGAGGAGGAGGAGGAGTCTCCATATCAACGGAGGGAAGACCAAGTTCTTCTTCCAACGAAGGAAGTAGAGGGTACTGATGATAGTCTTGCCATTGACGATCTTCCTCTTTATTGTTTTCCACAAATCTCTGTTCTTGACCTAACTTATTAATGTTGTTCTTCATGTCTTGAGCTACTACTACCTCTTCTTGATAGTAAAGATCTTGGAACATGAAATCTTTGCAAGTGGAGAGGTAACCGAGTGGATCTTGCGGGTATACAATAGACTCTAAAGGCATTTTTAGCTAGAGAATGTTTAAAAGATAATGAGAAAAAAGGAATGAGAATCAAGAGAGTGAAAGAGAATGAGAGGAACACACAATTTAGACAGAAAATGTTTATCGCTCTCTTTTTTATATTGAGGGGGAAATAAAGGCAAAAGGGTTTAGGCCCACTGAAGGAACTAATATTGTGATTAAATAAATAAAGATTTATTTTAAATTGATTTAGAAAATATTAAACTCTCAAGAATAATCACCGGCATGGAGGATAATAATAGAGTGAAAAATGGAGTATGGAGATCAAACAGAGTGGTGTTTGTTTATTGTGGCTCTTGCCATCTTGCGGTTCGGTGGATGGAGAGAAGCTTTGTGAAGAGTGTTTAGATTTGTAGTTAGCTCATCAAATAATTTTAAGTTTTTCGTATTCACTCTTTGTACCGATGTTTTTTGGTCTAAAATCCGACAAGAAAAACTTTATTTTTTTTTGGAAAAGGGCTTGAATCAACGGTTATTATTCCCTATATTTCTAAAAGAAAACGTTTCTATGTTTATGCATATTAAAAAAATAGTTTCAATTTGTTAACAAATACTCACTACCTATGAATAATTATTTCTAATAATTTTAGATTAATAGCAATTCAATAAATAAAACTAATTTTTTAAAGTTTGCGTTTTGCCATTATGAAAGAACAATGTTGAAAATGTATTTTTTTAAACTAACTGAGCTACATGAGATTTTGTAAACTAGAAACTAAATTTTATATAATAATATTACAGTTTGATCTTTTTTAAGGGTGTCTACGATACCATGCGAATGAATTCAAAACACGAAGAATGTCAGGTGGTGATTGTAGGGTCAGTAAACAATGATTCGGAGACTTTGAAAAAATTAACGAACTGTTCGTCAGATGGGATATGATCCACGGGCCGAGAGCGTGGACATGAGCAATCTATTAATCATAGATGGTTGGGACGTTACATTATTATTTCATGTCAACAAGCAAATTAAAAATTTCATCTCTACATATAAATTAGAATTTTTCATAAAGTAATAGAGAAAGTTTTAGGGATTAAACTTCCTGATCTTCAAACTATCTTATGTACATAACTTAATGTCGTAATCTTCCTTATTTTTATTCGAATTTCTAATGAAAATTACACTTTACTTGAAGGTATAACAAAACGAAAATGAACTCAATGGAAGTGATGATTTCAATATACAATACGCAAAAAAAAACTAAGATTTAAATAAAATACGAACAACAAAATCTCATACACACTTAAAACATTAAAAACGGATCATGCTCCGCGCTTGCGCAAGGGCTATATTTCTAGTACATAGAGGGATACAGATACATGCAAACATACATCATACAACTTCGCACGTGTGATAGTAGAACGGTCCACAAGACCCAATTGAGATTCTGTTTGCAGGCTTTCGGTCGTCTAGTTATAATCATGTTCGATTTAACTTTAATCTTTGCCCCAAAAAAAAAATTTTAAACTAAAATAATGTACTCATTACTTATAAAATTAATGGTTTCGTATTTGTTTGAACTTACAAGAATCCAAAATTCTACTATCATATAATATACATAATGCCAGGTTTAGCAAATTGTTTGGCCGGTGGATATCGCATAATGCCAGGTTTAGCAAATTTGTTTCTTGATAATATACACATTTGTTTTAAATCAAGATGTCCACTTGACATGTAAGAAATTGATAGCACAGGTTGTGTATTAAACCTTTGTTGTCAGAAACAAAAAATAATCTATTTTAAATTAGGTGGCATGTTTCTATTAATCTTATCTAATGACTCTAAATAATAGGTACTATAATAGAAATTAATTTTAATATGAATAAAAAAGCTGGAGAGTTAAATAGATGTGACTAGGGCTGCGTTTTGTAGTCAAATTGGTCGGACACTTGGGATCTTAAAATCTGAACCAATTTGTCTCCAAACAAAAAAATCACATGTGAACATTAAACTTGAGGACAAAACTTCATGATGATACAAAGAATCTTATTGCATGCATTTATAATAAATATAAGCTCCAGTAATCTTATCTCCTTTGAATCTCTGTACCTAATGTTATACATATATTATCAAAACAACTAGTTATATAAATGTCTTATTGGTTAACTATCATATAAAAATATGTTTCGATCATCCTCTGTTTTAGAATAAAATATTACGTATATTTCAATCAGTTTTTTCATCATTTTACAATTGTTGATGAATGATACTTATTTTGTATTGATCATATAAAAGTATTGTTTTGTTGTAGACGTTTAAAGTGAAGTTCAATTTATGAAAAAAGGTAAGAAAAAGAGGAGAAGCCATGAGCATACGTCCAGAAGAGTCCATGTAACTTCACAAGCTTCTCTTTTATTGTCTCTCAGGTACTTTCCCAAGAACACAGCTTCCAGTTTTCCAATGGGCTTGTTTTCTTATGTCATCCTCCGAATCATTCCCCTTATCATTGTTGCATTTTTTTCCTTTTTCTTCTTAAACTTTGTTTTAGTTTATATCAAAATCAATCTGACTAATTATAAGCATACGTTACATTTATATATTGAATTCTCAGAATAATTAAATAAAATTTTATAGAATCACAAAGAAACAAGTTAATGGAAATATATATATATATATATATATATATATATATATATATAGTCCTTCATTATGTTAAATATAGTATATGTTTCAGACTCCATTTTCAGTTTAATTATGATGAATATTTCCTAATTTTTGTCTTCAAATATTGTGACTATATATTGATTGATTTTATTTGTGAACATACTATATATATATATATATATATATATAGATTACTTGGGGTAATTTGTCATTTAAGAGATAAATTCTCATGCAAAATAACTAAAATTTGTTGTTTGGAGAACGAAAGAAAACATGTTTTTGATAGTTTTTTCTAATTACTTAAAAACCCACAAGCACAGTATCAAAAATAGGAAAGAATCGAAGATTTTGGGAGAAACTATCTATACCTCTTCTCTCGCATCTTTTTTTTTCTCTCGCCATCTTGGTTAAATGATCGCTTTTTTTTTACTATCACATGTGATTGAAGATAAGAAATCTTTAATATTACTTAACTCAAAAAAATTCAGATGAGCATATGTATGCATATCAAATAGCCATTGTATATTTTGTTCTGTACCATTAACTGTTTTCTTACTGTATCGATTCTAACGTGCTCAAATTTATATCTAATCTAATATTCTATTAACCCATTATTCTTTCTTTTATCATGATTTGACTAGACTATCGTTGTTGCTATATAGTTTATCCACCTCTGAGTATTTTTAATTTATGATAGGTGACAACTTATTTTTTAGATAATACTGGCTTTTCTTGATTGTTCAATGTATTTCCGCGATCTTTGGTTTAGCAATATTTTCTTGTCTACGTAATAATTTAAATAGTATAGGTTTCTTCATTGATGTCAAGAATTATAATCTAGCTACTAAACTAGTAATATTACTTAATTCAATCATTTTTGGTTTCTCTGTGACATCTTACGTATCAGAAACACAAGTATCGTTCTATATAAATTGTTTTTTTTTTTGAAACTTTACGTTCTATATAAATTGTTGTTTAACCTTTTGATGTAACCCTTGATATGAAAATATCTAATTCAAACATAAAAGTAATTAGAATGACAAGACTAAAGTGTATAATCAGACATTTTTATTTGCGTGATAAAACTTTTTTACAAGTTCACAAAATTTATGTTGAATGAAAGGATCAAAGGAGTGTGACATTCATTATCCTTAAATTGTTTGGTGATTTTTTTTGGGGGGGGGGGTGATATATAACAATTAACTTGACAGTTGACGAAAATAACTATTTTTTTGCCGAAGTACAGGCTGGACAGCTATATCGTCTTCAATAGAGCTTTGACGAAATACATTAATTTTAATTATAATATAACGAATTAAAACATTTAGTTTTTAAACTCCAACTATGATTCTTATGAATTGGTTGTATTTTATTACTAATAAATAAACACTGCATATTATTAGATTTCCCTACAACCTGAATTCTAATTACAATTAGTATAAAACAATATCCCATTTTAAAAGGGCATATTTTTTTTTATACACGAAAAATATAAGTTGCGGAAACTGAACCTAGAGTGCTTGTGTCTTCTTGCGATTGATAATCCATTGTTTCTATATCTATATCAATTAATGTATATATCATAATTAATAAATATTTTTTCCCAAAAAAACTAAAAAATATTTTTGAGAGTTTTACACCTAAAAATATATTTTTGGGAGTATAATTAATTACAAAATGTCATTTTCTGTTTTTATTAGTAATATTCCTGGATTTTAAAGAAAGTGGTGGTAATAATGTACTATATTAGAAATATTGTATATTAAATAAATTATATTTTTGATGATCGTCAATGCAAAAGAAAAGTAAAAGATAATACGCCAAAAGTGACAAAAACATGAAGATGGAATTTGATAGTGACAAAACAAAGCTGCATTCATATTAATAGCAAAAAAAAAAAAAAAGCTAATTCAATAATTAGGATAAAAATGACACTCGTGCCGGTCCTATGTAAAAGACGCATGTATTACTGATGCTTGTGTAAACGCAATTTTTAAACTATATTTTCCGATTAATTGCGATATAACATCTAACTTATTTTCCAGTACGATAGAGAATAAAATCAATTTTTTTTTTTAATTACAAGTAATTGAGTTTCCCGAGAAAACCGGCGATTTGGTACCTAAAATTCTGGGAAATGTTGTAAGTATGCTGTTGGAGTGACTCAAGTGTTTGACCCAATTGATTTTTTTTTTTTTTTTTTGTTGTTGTAGTTATTCAATCAGGATCAGTAATCCACAATGACACCAGTCGCCGATTGCAAAAATTGTATTTTCCAGTACAGAGCTTTTTCTCTTGCGTTACACTATGCAAGCAACTGCTAACTGTATTTGGCAGGAAAGAAATGACAGGCGCCATGGACACACTCCCTTGCAACCGGAACATATGATTCAAGTGGTAGACAGAAACGTACGTCTGCAATCGACTTCTCTCTATCCAACAAATTGGAAGGTGATAACTAGACCACTTGAGTGACCACCAAAGACACGGTTGTAAGTTTCAACATGGCCAAGAGCCTCGGTTACTGTAGGAACCAACAAACTAATTGGACGACGGCCTGAGAGACATTTGCATGGCAGTTAAGTTAGAACTTGGAGAGATCCAATCTGAGCCGTAAGACTCTTCTAGTTGACCGTCATCAAGATGTGTGAACAGGCCGAGATGATTGCATCAGTGAAAGACGTTGATTGGGTTATAGATAATAGGGGACTCTGAAGAAAGTACGCTGTTCCTCAAGTATATGCTACACTTGTAGATTAATGACCACACATACTGAACATGAACAAAAACAAAGTGTTACCCACCACGATGAATGCTGAAGCCGAAATCCCAACCACAAGTATACACAACTTGTTAATTAGCTAAAACATGGATCAAAAAGTTAAGTTAAAGATGGCTATTAACATATCAATAATTCTTATTATGTGGACAAGAAGCCTGATAGAGTCAAACAAATCAAACCGGAAGTATTATTGATTTGAGTTTATTTAAGAAACGTATGATTTTTTTTTTCCAAAAATAAGTCAGAATGAGTTGGTCGATAACATCTTTTGGCATCAGCCAGTGTGTACAAAAACCACTGAAAAGCAAAGGGTTAACAATGGCATATTATCTCAAAAACCATATATAACAACTCTTGTAGTAAAAATACCCATCAATGTTTGGGTTCATCCTCGAGATTCCTCCTTCTCTTACTCATCCGCTGCCTAGAAGAAATCAACAAGATTATAAAAAACACTCAACAACTTTGTAAAGGACTTCGTATGTTATAAACATGACTGGAATGATCACTTTTGGTTGATACCTCTAATCAAAACATGGAAACTATGATAAAGGTGAAGTAAGGTACTACTGATAGACTACTACTATAAAGGCAGACTAAGAGGGGACTGAGAACTTAATAGGGCTCTTTGACATTTGTGTTTGCTAGCAAGATTAAGAGCCACAACACTCTTACATGCGACGCTCAGAATGTGAAACTAGACGTACAAAACAAAGATGCTTTTGATCTCAAAGATCTCCCTAAGCATTTGTTCATCTTTTAAACTACTATGAAACCCTAATAACATCATCACCATTTTTAAGTTCCAATGTTTATCCTAAATGCCAAGAAATATATGATCCAATAAACTAGGCCTTGGGAAAAAAAACAGAATGGAAGACCTGAACTGGAACAGATTCGAAGTACCCAAAACCAGAACCACACTGAAACCTTCAGATATCCAAACGGTTCTTATATTTCTATATCCAAAATAATCCAACCAAACAGAGAACCGAACGGATATCTGAATATATAAAATATTATATATAGATATAAAAATATCTGAAAGTATTTGAAAAAAACAAATTATTAAAAAGTTAACCGACTACCCAAAAGTTTCCGAAATAATACGAATTATCCAAAAATTATATCTGAATCATTTTAATTATTCGATAATTTATCCAAAATACCGATAATTTACCTCAATTACTCAAAATAACCGAACTGGATCCATAAGGGAATATTTTTCCTGATATTTTCTAGTTCCTAGTTTGCATATACTAACCTAACCCAAAACTACCCGAACCAAAATTACAACTAAATCAGAACGTAAAGGCCAAGAGAAACTTTCGATTCACCTGAGATACAGAAGAAGAAGTATATGTACTCTTGGGAGCTACCAAAGCGGCGGAAGCTGAAGACGACGATGATGCATCAAAGACACGAGAACAATCAGTGTATGCAGATCCCATACCGAGTCCAGCACCAAATGCAATCGACGCCCATCTCGTCACAGGACTCCCTACGCCAACACAAAAGATTCTCTATCATGAAATCATAGTCATACATAGATCAGAACTGAATCGAAAAGTGGAAAAAAAACCCCGAACTGAAGAAGAGAAGACCGGCGAATGCGCCGCCGAGGGAGGAGTAGACTACGCGACGAGCGGTGAGATCGAGACACGCGTCCCATTTAGCGTTGACATCATCGCTCTTCTTCTTCTCCATCTTAGCAATTCGATTCTGCTTTTTCCGATTTCGTTTCTCATAAAGTTTCCTTCTTCACTTTTTCCATGTCAAGGGTGCAAGGGAAGTATCATGGGCCCAAGTATGGAACTCTGCATTGAGTTCAATTATTTATTCGTAGAAATCCGTAAGAAATGATTTGAAATCAATTCAAAATACAAAAAAATTAAAATCTTTAAAAATTGAGTAACACTAGATTTTAAAAACAGAATTTAAATTATTCGGTGAATAACGATAAATTTTAAAATAAAATTTTAACGGTGGATTGTGTTTGGATTTGAACTCAATTAAAATAAATCATTGAACAACACGTCTTAACGTTTTTTTTGGTTTGTAACTGAACTGATTTTACATTTTTTGACTTTTCATGTCCGTGAATTCAAATAAGAGACCAACCAGTGCCGGCTTTAGGGGTAGGCAAGTGGGGCACACGCCCATGGCCCACCACAAAAACAAATAAATTTTATAGTAAAAAAGGGCCCAAATTTTTTATTTCTATTTTTCATTGGGCCCATAATTTTATAATTAATTAATTATTATTGCATATATAATATTTTTGTCAAAGATCCAAAAAATATTTGACAAGGGCCCAATATAAAGTTGAGCCGGGCCTGAGACCAACAACAAAAGTGGATTTGTTGAACAACGTTAAATAAAATGGAATTTAATTGAGAAATACGAGAGAATTTAAAAAGAAAAATGAGTAAAATAAATTTTATTAAACAGTGTAAATATATATTTTTGGTTAATTAATATATTTAAAGTTTAGAGATATGAGGTGGAGTTTTGTAAATGAAATTTAAAATTTAAAATAAAAATATTAAAATTTTTAAAATAAAAATTTTATTTTAGTTATTTCTTATAAAAATTTATTTTTATGTCAAAAAATTAAAAATATCTATTTGAGAGATTTTTCCAATTTAATTCCCCAAACACTAATAAAGTTTGGTAAGTAAAAAAAATTAACGTTGAAGAAATGGAAAAGAGTGGCTTTTTTCTCTCACGATAATGGTCGTGTGTACTTTGTTGTTGTGTTGGTCCATGCATGCCCCTCCCGATGCACCAGCTATTATTTCTTAATATTCTCTTTAACAAAATTGTATACATGTGTAATCATTATTACAAATCCTTTGTATAACTTTAGGGAAACTTTTTAATTGAATACTGTTTGTTAATTTCGGGTCAGCTTTCAATTTCTGGGTGGCATAAATTAGGTGGTGTGGTTAAGAACTTAAAAGGTAACTTAATTATGTTATGATATGAGAATGTAATTCAACAAATAGTCCTTATTATCATCCTGGGCATGTTTTGGTGAAGTGAGACTAACGCAGCAGTCGAATCTGCTTCCCCCATGTAAATTATACCTATCGATTACCAACATATATATATCGTCACTGAAGCAGAGCCGGGGTTTGAGCATGTCAGGATCAAAGTGTCTCATCATGATATGAAAAATACGATAATATATATTATTTAAAGAGATTCCCATTATTTAAATTGAAGAACTCAATTTACTTAGAAGAGTTGACTTTGCTTTGAGTGAATTAGATATGGAATAATCTAAGTCAAGTATGAAACACTTAATTAACGTAATTACCTGGTTCAGAATCGGTTTTAAACTTCAAAAGACATATGCAATAACTTAAGTTTAACAAAAAAATGTCAAGTTATGTAGCTTAATTTTTATAATGGTAATCACATTTCGGCACTCAAAACGTTTGTATATATAAGAATAATTTACAAAAACAAAATCCCATCACCAAACCAAATCAAAACCATCGACAAAGGAGAATCCCCTTAATTTTGAGGTTTCAAAAGTACATAGATAAATAATAAACACACAATCAAATTAATGAAGGTTTTCTCCCCGTAACAAAATAACCATCAGGCACATAAACTCATGCTTGGGTTTTGAACCTGTAGATCACCTTCTTCTTCTTAAACGTCTGGTTATCAATCGTGATGACGACCTTTCCTGTTTCACCCACCTTGAAAGAATCGGTTATGACAGGTTCATCAGTTGAACCGATTTTCCGGTTCTTAGAGACGATCACTGTGTAGCTTGCCTTATTGGTTGGCTCAAACTGAACTCCATAACTCACGTCCGCGCCCAAAACCCTAAGCTCCCATGAGAGCGTGCAACCCTAGTAGTAGCAACACAATACAAACAAGTTATCATTAATAATTATATATCTTGCAAGAATATACCATTATTTTAACTAAAAAACAAACATATCTTCTATTTGTTACAAAATGTAAATTTAAACTAAATAAAGAAAATGCAAAAAGAAAAAAAAACAAAGACAAGATCATTTATATACCTCGGAAGCAGGCAACTCAATGGTATGTTTAGCTAAGGATTTAACGACGGCTCCGGTAACTCCATCTTTAATGGTGAACGGACTTTCTTTGCTGAGTCCACCGTACTTAACCGGGACTATTTCAGGAGCTACGTATCTATTTCATCCCAACAAAAAAAAAAACATATAAGCTTTTGTGTATGAAAAGAAACATTAAAATTCTACAAATTTCAATGGAAACATAATTACTTGAAAATGGTTTCAGCAGAGTTGGATGGACTAGCAAGGACCATTTTGCTCCTCGTCTTCGCCGATGTAACGATACTCCCGAATGCTTTGTAGTAAGGCATGTACCACCATGGGACATTAATGAACAACTGAAACGTACGTCAAAGATCGCACCAACATTAAAATTTTATTTGTAAAATCAGGATAAACGACTTATTTGCACGTCAAAAACATTATATAGTAACAATTTTAACACTATTTTTTAATTCGTCCTAATTCCACATATTAGAAGTATTACAACCTATTTTTTTCCAATCCAAAAGATTGAAACATGTATTCTCATAAACGAATTTTTAGTTTGGTTTGACTTGGTTTTAATCGTTTGAACATAAATTGATATCAAATTAGTATGTATTGAACGGAATTAAAAAACCCGATCCAATTTGAAATTCAAATAGAAACCCGTCCCAACCTCTGAATCAAACTTTGGTAAATTTTAAAAATTAGATTGTGTCAATTCAATTAGGTTATCCATTGGCTATATTTCAAATTCTTTAACAGTAAACCGATCTAAATCGAATTATGTGGATTTTTAATATTTGAAATTAGTACGAGGTCGAAAGATGACGTTAAATTGTTACTATATGATAATTTCAGTGTGAAAACAAGTCGTTTAACCGTTAAATCATTATGAAAAAAAAAAAATTCCATCAAAATACAGTAAGTAAATTTTGTTTTTTTTTTGTTTAACCTGGGGGTATCCCAGGCCCAGAAGACCCAGACTAATCCCCAAGGGGAAGGAATGTCCACGGATAGACGCCCCTCCCAGTTTTTCAAATGGGCCGAAAGCATGACCCATATCCGTGTGGGTGACAAGAGCGTTGCAAGGTAGTTCCCTCCGGCGTGGATCGAACCCCCTACCTGGGTACATGCGGGGACCCGTCCCAACCATTGGGCTAGAACGTCTCGTCAAGTAAATTTTGTTGAGTTGAATTTTTACCTCTTTAGCGACGAACTCAGGATAATTGTCTTCAAACTGCTTAACGGCACGTCTGATAAACTGCCACAATGCTCTCTTAGCGAGCCCTGGAGCGTTCCTGAAGTCACTGACGAACACGAACGACGACTTAGCCTCGGGGCTAAAGTCAAGAGACCTCACACACTTCTCGTGGAACTGAATCCTCCATTTGAGAAACTTGTTGAGCTTCTCTTTGTCTGAGAATATCTCCTTGTTCTGGAACTCACCGTACGAGCTGTAGATCACAACGTGTCCTTGTTTGTCAACACCGTGAGTGAAAACCATCTTCTCGAACTCGCTCCCTTCGAGATCTTCTGCCACGAGGTCGTCAATGTTGTTTTCTTTGCGCCATTGGACTGTGTTTTTCAGCATGGTGAAGGCTTCTTTCACCTTGAAGTTTCTAGCTCGGAGGAACTTGAGGAGGATCACGTCGGATCTTTCGTCCTCGAGAAGTGGAATCTCCCAGATTGAGACTTCTTCTGACTCTACCGGTGCAGCTGTCTCTGGAAGGGTGATGGAGACGATAGATTCTTGGATTGCTTCGACTGTTTTGGTTCCGTCTTCTTGATCAGCTTTCTCAAATGTTACTACTGTTTCTTTATCTTTTTTCTTTGTCTCGGTGGTGACTGGAGTAGCTGGTTTGGTCTCCACAGGGGCTGATGTGGTTGCTTTCTCTTCTTCCTTGTTGGTTTCTGTGATGACCGGTGCAGCTGGCTTGGTCTCTACTAGAGCTGGTTTCTCTTCTTTCTTGGAGTCACTGGTGATCGGTGCAGCTGGCTTGGTCTCTACCGGAGCAGGTTTCTCTTCTTTCCTGGTCTCAGTGGTGACCGGTTCAGCTGGTTTGGTCTCTACCGGAGCAGGTTGCTCTTCTTTCTTGGTTTCAGTAGTGACCGGTGCAGCCACTTTGGTCTCTACAGGAGCTGATTTCTCTTCATTCTTGGTCTCAGTGGTGACCTGTTCAGCTGGTTTGGTCTCTACCGGAGCTGATTTCTCTTCTGTCTTGGTCTCAGTGGTGACCGGTTCAGCCGGTTTGGTCTCTACCGGAGCAGGAGGTGTGGAATTCTCTTCCTTAGTTGTCTCTGTGACAATAGGAGCAGCCGGTTTAATCTCTACCGGAGTAGGAGCAACCGGTTTATCTTCATTCTTGATCTCAACCGGAGCAGAAGCGGCGGGTTTCTCTTTCGGTTTGGTTTCAGCCACAATAGATCTTTCCTCTGTTTTGACGTCCTCTGTTTTCTTCTCCTCGATCTTTTCTTCCTTGGCCGGAGATGGCGGCGGAGGAGTGGTGAATTCACGCTTGCTCAAAGCCTCCCTCACCATCTCCTTAAACTCTGCCAACGCATTCTTCTCAGCTTCAATCAGTTCTGAAACCAAATAGCCTGGCTCCTTAAACGATTCCTTTTGCACCATCACTTTTCCCGGTACAATCTCTTCCACCTTCTCCGGTACAGAAACCTCCTTAACCGGCGGCACAACAGGAGTGTCCTCCTTTGCCAGAGCAAGAGCAGTGGTGGTTGAAGCAGCAGGTTTCTGTATCTCTTCTTGAGCCATGATCAGAGAAAGAAAGAGAGAGAGAGAGAGAGATGGATAGTTGAGAGAGAAGAGAGAAGAGGTATTTATAACAAGGAAGAGAGAAGATGCCTGATCTGAACAGCTGTCTTTGGCTTCTCAAAAGATAACTAAATTAACAGCTTTTTGTTTTAAATACTCTAGTATAAGGCATGATAATTCATGCTACTTACTCTCAGAAGTTTTTTTAAATTATTATTCTTTTCTAATTCTTTGCATATTCTTGAGTGGTTCTTTCATTTTATTTTTCAAAACCTAAACGGCCATCTTTTGTCCAACTTTTAAGAAACTTTTAATTAATTAATTATATTTTGAAAATTACAAGTTGGAAAGCTATTGATAATGATGGTTTTAGGTTTTCATTATTAAGAGAACTTCTAAATTAAAAGACAAATAAATGAATTATATGTCTGTTTTTGTTTGAGGAAAAGAGTGAATTATTATACAAAACAGAAATAAGAAGGCTAATCAGGATTTCAATTATATAGTTAAAGTAGTTTTTTGTCAAATCAAAACACCATGTTATCATCACCTGGCCTGAGTGTTAAAAATGTCTTGATACGTTTGTATTAAACAAAGAAAGGCTACATCGTCCCAACTAGAATTATCGTCTCCTTGTTTCAGTATATTATATAACTAGAATTTTCTTTCTTGATTATTTTTCATAAGATTATAAATCAAAATGGTTTGCTAAAATAGTCATTTGGTATATATAGTTCTTACAAATTTGAATTATAATGGTGTAGTCTAGAACTAACCAACCTTAGTATTAAGATTGCGAGATAAATAGAGAACAGAACAACAAAAACATACCATTTTACTCGTTCTCTTTTATAAATGTTTAGGAACCTATAAAAGAAAAAATAAGTTGAATTAGTTAGGAGTTATTTTAACGCATTCAACTTAGCAAGAGTTTAAACTGAACTTCTATGTATCAACCCACGCTTTGTCCATTTATTCAAATTGTTCATGTCTCTATAATGATGTACCATAACGTTTATCACAAGTTGTAACGCTTCCAAAAATATGGTATGTCTATATAGCTCTGATTTAAATCATGAAAGTGAAATCGTGATGTTTTTCTATCGAAAATCCAACTACAAAAGAAATTACATGGCCACGACTAACGGGAACATAATATTTATTCTTTTCTCCTTTCTACTAGTTAATATTCATGTTGATACAATACAAACATAATATTCGTTTGGCATTTTTGTTTTAAATCATGAAATGAGAGAATGACACACATATAAACATCTACAGACTGCCTCGCACGTAAAAAAGTGGTAATAATTTTGTATTCTGTAATATAAATTTTGGACCAACATTTGGTGCGTTTTAATCTTAAAATTGTAAGTTGATATTTTTTTTTGTCTGTGGAAATCGAACAAGTGTTACTAATTTACAATTTCATAACAACAGGAAAAGACTAAATTTCAAAAAAAAAAAAAACTAGAAAAACGGTATTTCAGATTCCACTCCATATTTTAGAATAAAAAAAAGTGAAAATAAAATAGAATGAAAATAAAATAAAACTGGAGATACTCTTAAGAGCATATCATTAGCAATACAATTCCCAAGAATCTATCAATTAACAAAAATTTAAATAAATAATAAAATTTAAATAAATAATAAAATTGAAACTAATCACATCATAATAACTAAGCACAGAGAACTTTCACAAATTATTTTAAGTTTCTCCAACGAGAGACTATCTCTATTTTCTCTTCTCAATTCTTTTTTTTTTCAGTTCTTTTTTTTTCAGTTCTTTTTGTTTTTCTCGGCACCTCAAGCTCAATACCCAAAAACCAAACCAAATGTATTATTAACACAAACAAAAGACAACTCAAATTATAAGAACGTTATAACTTAAAAGTTAGAACCACAAATATGAAAAAACAAGTCAAATTATAAACACGTTATTTTCCAACCACAACTATGATATGAAAATCAACAAAACCTTCTTGTGAATACCTAGATTTGGTCTACTCGACGATACACATACAACTTGGAGATAAACAAGAACGCAAAGAAAGCAATGGCCGTGAAAGCAGCCAGCAACAAGTAAAAGTAATCAACATGGGCTCGGTTCAGGTTAGTATTGAACCAGTTTTCTCCACCATCTCTTCCAGTAGCCCAATCAATCACCGTGATGAGCAAACCACTTAAGAAGCTAGAAAGACCCATTGCACTCAAAGAAAGTGATAGACCAATGCTCCTTAGCTCGGTTGGGACTTGGTCGTAGAAAAACTCTTGTGTCCCCACCAAAGAAAACACATCGATCATCCCTAGCAACAAATACTGAGGAGCAAACCACCATATGGACATTGGAACCGTCACGTCCGGCTTGTCCACGAGCCCATGTTCCCTAGCGATATTCAGCCGTTTAGTTTCCACCAATGCAGCGAGCACCATGTTGAAGCTTGAAAGCACCATTCCAACTCCTATTCTTTGGAGCATTGTGATCCCAAAAGGCTTTTTGGTAATCATTCTAGCTAATGGTAGAAACACATGCTCGTAGAATGGGACTGATATGAGAATCGATACACCGATGAATGACAGCAAAGAAGCCGCAGGGATCTCCAAGCCCGGTAAGATTCTTCTGTCCACGGTAACACCTTGCTTGGTGAAGAAAGTCATGAACTGAGCATATGGAATCGTGCTTACCACCGATGTGATCCATACCGGAATAAGCCTTACCAAAGCCTTAGCGTCTTCCACATCCCTACCACTACATGGCTCTGCACCGTCTTCCCTTGCAATCAACGCTTTATCTAGGAAACTTTTCACACAATATAAAGAAACTCACACTCAAATTAAACCAAACAAACACTAAACAAAAACTCAAAATGATTACAATTGTTTCCCTCTGTTTCTAAAAAAAAATATATGTTTTGTGTGTTTTACATATATTAAAAGCATAATATTTTTTTTATTAATAGTATTTTAATAAGCATAATTATTTTTAGCTAAATTTTAATTTATCATTATTAACTAATAAAAATGCTTAGCAAAAAGTCATATAACTTTCTAAAATAGGATGAGTATGCAACTTACTCGAGCCGACCGCTATGTTTCTCGGACGGACCATCCTCCAATAGACCTTGTCCTAAACCGGACCCTGCTAAACTCAGCTTCCGGTTCTTAAACGCCACGAAGAAAACTCTACCGATTCTTGAAAAAGCATTACTGCTCTCCTCGCGGTTTCCCTTAGGGTATCTGTAACATTTTCTCCCGAGCAAGAACATGACAAGAGCCAACACCATGAACAAGCAAGGGATCCCAAACCCAAACGCCCAGCTAACGTTATCTTGCACGTACGCAACCACTATGATCGATAAACTTATCCCAACAGATAAACTCAAGAACCACCAGTTGAAAAACGATCCTCTCGAGATTACTTCCTTTGGATCTCTAGAATCAAACTGGTCCGCACCAAACGCTTGAACACACGGCTTGTGTCCTCCTTGTCCGATCGCGACAAGATATAGAGAGCAGAAGAAAAGTATGTTTACCGAGAAAGAGGGCTTAGCAGAAACATTGGTGCGCTGCTCTGTTTCTCCCGTAAGGATCAAGGAAGCTGATAAGGTTAATAGTCCTAGTCCCTGTAATAAAAATCCAATTCCGGTTTAATTCGTATCGAAACCAAACCCGGTTTAATTTCTTTTTTGTACTAACCAGTATGTAGATGAGGGAAGCTGCAAGAATTGTACGGTAACGACCAAGATACGCGTCTGCTACAAAAGCTCCTAAAATAGGAAGCATGGAGGCGGTTCCCGACCACGTGTTCACGTTCACGGCGGCGGTCGCCGTCGATTGTCCGAGTGGTCCAGTGAGGTAAGTTATCAAGTTGCAAGCTATTCCAAAGTAAGCGAACCTCTCTGCAACTTCAACACCTGAAAAGGCAAGATTCTATTTAATATTTTATGAGCTTAAGTTACGGAGAAAACAGAGAAAAACCGGAGTTAGATTCTTCACCTATGATGAACCAGGCGGATCTCCATCCGCCGGTGGATGATTTTGCGGCGGGACTTCCACGGTGGTCGACGGAATCGCTGACGTAATCTTCAAGAAGTGAAGCTTCTTCTTCAGGTTTCTTCATTGTTTTTGCCGATTGTGGGATTTAGAAGATCTGAAACTTTGAGAAAACGTCGAGGGTTGGTTACTGGACCTTTCAAGATAATCTTGTTCCTCACTAATGACGATGTAATTAATTTTGTGATATTCTTTTTGTCAATTTATTGGATAGAACGTGATATATAAAGGAACGTGTACATTCACACTTTTATGAAGTGACACCCAATTACTACTATTTTATTTCTTATGCATGTATTTTTTTTTATGGACGTGTTACACGAGGTATGTATTTATTTTATTTTTAGTTGTTTTATTTCATTATCAGCAAATATTTTCTTGTGGACATTAATTCAGTCAGAGTCAACTCAAGTACGATGTTAGCGCACGACTTCTTATTAAAAACTAAAATCAAGAACCATATATGTAGAATAACAGTAGCCTAATGAGTTTTTACAGCCTAATGTATATATCTCAATGCAATTTCTTACAGATTATTAAGATATAAAACTTATTGAAAATTTCAGAGTATTACAAACAGAATCACTTGTCGTAATTGTATACTACAGAAAACATGTCATCTAGAATATTATATAAGCAGAACCGTCAATTGATCTAATTATTTTAAGAAAAACTTTATCGTAAAGCATTGTTCTCGAAGTTTTTCATCAATATCACATATATTTTATGTAGTTGATCATTATATGTAATAAAATTATGAATTATATGATAATGTAAGTGTAATTGTTATCCAACTTAAAAAAAACATATCATTTTATTTTTGTATAAAATTGTCGTAACTACTTTTACTAATTGTTAGTTTTATTTTAAAATAGAAATTATTGTTATTGTAATGAGGATTTACTTTAAACAATTACAGACTTAATAACATATACTCAATTTATAGCTTAAATCAAATTAGAGAATGTATGATTTTTTTTTATTTATCACTATATTTCATCTCTTTATATCGAGGACAATCCTTAATTTTAATATACTACTAAGACTTTTACTGCATAAGTAAAACTAATGGTTTTAAAAATTCCAAGTCTTTCTTAGTTATGTTTTAAATTTTTATTTATACTGAAATTTATTTTGATTGTAGTGCTTTAACTATTTTTCATCTATTTTTTTTTTGTTTTTAAGATTATTTCATAATTGTTTTATCTCTAAACAATGGTAGTATCTCATAAATAACTTTTTCATTTGTTAGAGGTGTGAAATCTCTCATAGAAAATATATTATAACTAATATATAGTATTTTAGTGTTAACATATTATTTTATGTCATTACATTTTATATTTAAATCTTGGGCCAATAAAAAGTGCTACATAGCAAATGAGTTTCTCATATTTGTTTGAAAGTTTTTTCACGAAAATTGGTTTTCCTTGTTTCAACACTCTCTCTTATGTTTTTTTACCTTTTAAATTATTTTGTTTGAAAAACTCTAATATTTTGATAATACAATTGATTCTCTTAGGTTTTCATTTAGAATATGTAACAAATAAAATATTTATAAATTTTTAACAGAAAAATGTATATATATATATATATTATTTAAAACTATTAAATTGTATAATTAAACTTAAAAGGTATACTTACCACAAGTAACAAATGGTAAATGAATTTCTTAAAAAATCGTTAAATTATTTGAAATAGAAACGATTTCTAGTTATCTTTTTAATGTTTTTCTTTTTCTTTAATATATACACATAGATAATTACAATGGGCGTACTATTATCAACCCTCTCCCTTTATTTCTTCTTTTTGGTTAGAAGGCTAGATATTTTCTTCGTGCTTCTTTAAATCTACGTTCAGACAAAGAAAATATCTCGGACGAATTGGTTAGATTTTGGGTTTTATCTGTGTGGTTGTACTAATTTTCTTTGGATTTTTATGTCAGATCAGTCAAATTGTCAGAAAGAATATCGTCGATGGCGGATTAATTAATTGATATTTTTTGAAGAAAGAGGATAAGCTAAGGGATTGACCTGGTTTTTCACATGTAGGCCCCAATGGAGAGAAAACCAAAAAAAAAAAAGATTATACGTAACCATAAACCAACAATCTTTGTGTCCATTATTAAACCTATACTACAAAATGCACAATCAAACACATTCACAAGGCGTAAAACCAAAGGAGAAGGGTCTCTGATGTGGGACGTTGGGAGAAAAAGTTAACGGTTTTTTTTTTGTGATTAAATGACCTTTGGGACCTTATCATCTCCAACGAGCCATCTGGCTAGCCAACAAGGATCTCCGGCGAAGTGTTTGCATTGTGTTGGAATGATCCCGAGGTCGTTACCGATCTGAGCGTATTCCTTTAAAGCGTTTTCCATCTCCGATTCTTCTTCTCCAATGTCCATTACATCGACTGTGTTCATGCGAAGAACTTCCGCAGAGTTCAGTTCTAACTCGTGGTCGTTTTCAAACGGCTCCATAGCTGGACACTGATCATAAAGAAGTGGAACATTTTGAGTTGTAGTAAAAGATAATAGCTATCAATCTGTGGGTTGCATAACAGCAAGATAAAGAATCTGAACCTGGCAGAACTGGGCATAATGTCTGTAAATTTCGCTGTTTTCATCTTGGTCACCGAGGAGAGTCCCACCGTACCAACCATTGGCTTCATTGGTTGATGTGATCGATAGGTACCTATACAATGAAACAATATATCTGGATTTTGATAATGTCATCGTTTGGTCAAAATAGTTACGCGTATGATTCAGTGACGAGTTTGCCAATAACTATTTCTGAAGGAGGTTTAGAGATTTCAGAGAAGGAAGGAAAGGAAAATCAAATCAGTACCTTTGGAAGATATCTTCTTGATGATCGTTGGACTCAGAAAGCCAGCCCAAGTTGCAGAAATCATTGACCCTCTCACTCGAGGTCACTCCTTTCTCACTATCATCTGCATCAGGTTTTGTGGCAGAGCCACTCTCTTCGGGCTTTCTTGATCCAAACAGCCAATTGGGTGTCTTGAGCTGAATCTCACTGTAGATTAAAAAAAGTCAACAACATTAAGCTAACATTCGAAAAAGTTATGGTTTGGTTTGAACTAACATCTCCCTTTCTTTTCTAGACCAAAAACAATCTTTCTGCTTTCTTATACGGATAAAAGTCCTACTAAACGTAAAGAATCACTGTTCAAGAGATAATTAGCCATTCCAAAATTTCCACTCAAGGGCTTAGTAAGATGATTGAATTTTTTTGAGATGAGGGTCATTACGCTGCATCAGGAGCAACACCAGTGCTTCCAGTGCTGCCACCTGGCCTCTGGTCTGTCTCGCTAGAAAGCCTCACGTTTTTTATTAAACTACATGTTTGCTCGATCAGTTTGTCAAATGAAGTCAGCTTCTTCCGTGAGAAGTCTTCTCTGAAAGCTGGCACTGGTGCAAGATTGGCTCCAATACCACTCATCCGTTTCGCAATGGACTGTAGCCTGCAATACACCAGAATTAAAAATTCATACGCAACCAGAAATTATCTATCATCTATCTTGAGAAATGTAATTTAACATCTTCACTAAGAGTAAACCTTACCCCCTTTCTGGGAAAATATCGTCTCCAATCCCTGACACATGGAGATAATAATCAGAATCCAGCTCCCAGAGCGCAGGTTTCCCTTCCTGAGGTTGAAAGTAGCCCAAGAATCTGCTCGCAATAAAAGTGTCATTAGTTACTAGAACTTGAGACTCGATAGTAACGGAATTGAAGATTTCTTAACCAACAATTCCTCAGTTAACTTATTCTAGGGTAATAGTGGTAATGCAAGGATGCCAGGGCTCTATCTATATCATCAATCAGGCTAGAACACAGAAACTTATTCTTAAGCCTCCATCTACTGCTATATCAAGAACTTAGCAAGAAACTGATGTGACTTTCGCAGAGAAGTAAATTACAAGTTTATGGCGTCTTGCTTTTCGCCATCAGTGTAGGTGTTACTGTAGTATCGTTTGATAGACTTCATAAACTCTCTAGACTGTGTCGTGGCCTTCCATTTCCCCTGCCTTTCTGGGAAAACCTATAAGCCATTCAACGATGTTAATGAATAAGCACTGCAAACTTTACTTAGTCAAAACCACAAATAACTGGTCAAAGATGATAAGTGGTGTAATTACAGTATTATGCGCAGCTGAGCCGCCATATTGTTGTGCAAGAGCATCGCCCATGCCCTGATACATATCCATAAGTGCAGCAGCTATGCTACTATCAGGGTCGATCTTAGATGTATCACTCAAACCCATTGCGTGCAGCTGCCGGCCTAAAGAAGCCAAACCATACGCGTACTGTGCTACATTTGTTCGATCCAAGCAGTCAATACAGTTAGTACGCAGAACCCCACTTTGGTAACGAGGAGCTGAGGAATCAGTTCCATCGTCTTTTTTTTGTTGGCTTAACTTCATCTCTTTCTCTCGGTTAGCAAGAGCACTAAGTATATCATTTGAACTCTCACCCCTCGAAAGTTCCAGAGAGTAAGTTCTTAGATCACGCAGAGATTGTTCCCTGCAATTATTTTCTCCATTAAAACCAGAAAGGTAACTAATGGCTCCAGTTTTTAGAACTATATACATCAGTACACAAAATAAGTAAAATTTCTGACTACCAAAAGTAATAGCGGATCACATCATCCCAAAAACTACCTTCCAGTGCTAGCATGAGTAAGTTGGGTAGCTTTCTTCTTAACAATCTTAGGCTTGCCACTGAAGTAAAATCCAGTCAAATCAAGGGCTTCGCTTGCTACAGCACCCAAAACAGCCAATACATTCGCCGACTTGCTGTAACATCGAAAATAGAAAGAAATGTGAGTTCAAGTTACAAAGGCAGGAAAATAATCCACAACGTTTTACCTCTTTGCAAATTTGTGGAAATCCCAATGGATAAATTTGAAACGATTTTCTTCAGGAAAAATTGAGTTGAGGTAAGCCACTGCTTTCGCGAACTCACGCCTTAGCACCATTTCCCGAGGCCTTTTCTCAACTGACTGAATATCTCCATGGATTGTAAGTAAGTACAAAGGGCGTAACCATCTCTAGCTTAAAAAGAACATTAAATAATAAAAAAAATACTAACCTTGATTAAGTTGAGCACAATGATAGGATTCCCATATCGGTTCACCAGGTCTTCAAAATGCATTTTGGTTGACTCGTATGTAGGATCATACCTCTGTACTGAGAAAAACAAAAACAAGAAAAAACTAAGTAGGTCAATAACCACACGGACATTTAAATAGTCTAATAGAGATAGCAGGCGCATGTCGCGTTAGCTTCTCACAGAAAATATCAGGCTTAGGACTAAATCTCGAGGCCTCTTGCGACCAAAAGAGTGGAATTGACCCTCGCATTTGCACCACTGATGTCATTTTTCCTTTGCATGATCCAGCTTCTTCATCAAAAACAAGTTGTTCTGTTTCAACATCATTGGCAACCCTTCCACGATCATTCACTCCCCTTTTCAAGTAACTGCGACAAAAAAAAAATTATAGAACGAAAAGGCACTATATTATTAACAGAAAATAAGAGAGACAAAAAGCATCCAAACTTCTAGAAGAGTTCACACCACTCAACACTATGTTCACCTTAAACAAAATCTCCAAAGATACTAGATATACTAAGAAGTATTAGAAAATCGATACAGATTACGAGTTCCTCATCCGTGAGAGATCTGATTAGATTGAAGTCTTACCGTGTTCCTGCAAAATGTCGAGAACGTTTGGCTACTAGAGTAACACTGAAGTCTCTTCCATATATCGATAGCCTCATCTGACAGAAGGGTAAGACCAATAAATAGTAAGGGTCATTTAAATTATACGGGTGGGGACGTATAACGGTGAAGACACAAGAAGCCTAAAAGCACCTGCTTAAAATGCCCATGAACTAATGCTAGAGTCCAAATAGTGTTGTTACACCTTGATCGAATAGGCTGTGTCAGATATGCATTCCACACAAATATATTATCATAGGGCACCCCTTCCTCACCAGATGATAAAACGTTCTTTTGCAAACTTCGCATTATAGGATACGTGTAACTGTAGAAGAAATCTTTTGTCAAATCTACACTTGACAGAAGCTTCTTGTACCTGAAAACAAAGGAAATACAAAGCTAATTTAATAGTCCAGATTCAAAGGGCAAACCAAAACAAGAAACAGACCTTAGTTCAGTTTTCGAATTCGCAGCATCAGACTGGATAGTTGCATGTGGAACAGTGATCATTTGACTTTCATCAATAGCGTATATCGCATGCCCACATATGCATCCAATTTGTCGCCGTTTTGTCACCAAAACTAAGTAGTATGACTCCATAAACTTAGCACAACCTACAAGCAATAAAACGTTTACACAAACTTAGCCATGTAGAAACAATATCCAAAGATCCCAATACTAACCAGCAATTCCATAGACTTTGGCCACAAAAGCCAACCCTCCAGTGGCACGATTGCCTTCGGAAATACGCTGAAGCAGACTCTTGATCTCCTGAGGAGAATACACTACCGGATCTTCGCTTATGTTGAGCTCTGATGGCTCTGAACGATCGATCTTCAGCACTCTGAAGAATCTTTTGTTCCGATCACTCCCAACTAGATAAAACCTCTGCGCCAACATAGAAACACATAGGCAACGAAAAATCAACCATTCTACAATTCAATATAGGGTTTTCATAGCGATGCCAATCATTCCAATACGTACGATTCCAGAATCTAGGGTTTCGAGATGTTCGATCGGTAAAACTTACCGCTCTGGTCTCGTAGAGCTTGAACTTTTCGAGAGCGTACGAGTCGGGATCGGCCTCGGCATCGTTGGACGGTTGAAGCTTCGCGAAAGACGAAAAAGTAGAAGTCGTTGAGTTTTCCGATTTCGCCATGGCGGATTCGTTTCTCAGACGCCGGCGATGATTTGCGTTCGTAAGAAAGTTTAGAACACGCACGGGCGTAGGGGGTATTTCCGTCTTTTACTACTTTGAGAGAGTTGTTTATTGGTCATGCTTTATTTCAACTGATATCGTCACTGTTAATTAATATTTGGATGAAATCACTAAATTAACCATTTTACGTCATAGTTTTAACTTTTAGCACAATTAAAATAAAGATTTTATACAAGAGGAATACCACATAAATAGTTTTTGTTAGCAAAATAGATTTTTAAAAAAAATAAAATATATTTTATTAAAAAGTGTAAATATACATTTATATTCCTTAGTTAATTAATTTGTACTTAGAGTTTATACAAGAGGAATACCACCTAGATAGTTTTTGTTAGCAAAATAGATTTTACAAAAAAAATAATTAAAATATATTTTATTAAAAAGTGTAAATATACATTTATATTTTTTTAATTAATTAATTTATACTTAGAGTTTAAATTTATGAAGTAAAATTTTAGAGATGAAATTTAAAATTAAAAAAAAAATATCTATTTTGATTATTTTTAAAACTTATTTATGTGACAAAAACTTTATATAATGTAAAATAAATACTCAAATGTGTGTAAAATCAGTAATGTCAACAAATTTTAGAATTAATTTTCTTAGTCACATACTGTTGCTCTAAAAAACGAAGGCACTGATATTTTACCCCAAGAAACAAATGCATTGATGGAGATGCAATATGAAACCATTATTTTTTCTAATTGTAAATGAAACTTTAACGTTTTGGGACCTCATCAAACATATTCCCTCACATTATCCGTTAAGATATTTAACAAACCACAGCCAAGCAAAACTTTTGTTTTCTCCCACTTATCCATATTCAGTAATTACATAATGTGCTGTAGATATATATACATGTGTATGTTTATCTTCTTTGAGTTACAAAAAAAAATGTTGACATTCCCACTTTGTGGTAGTGAGTTATCTTCAGAATCCAAGATTCTAGCTTTTGCAGCTCCACTGCTTCCTATCAAAAGAGAGATTGTGCT
>CAJHQP010003740.1:0-63510 GCA_905132765.1 Moricandia arvensis | reverse complement strand
ACCAAAGTGATATATCGTCTAGAGCACACTAACTTTTCTAATTTATGAGAAACTGGATACATACACCTGAATCGAGTGAATTGTTCTATAAAAGAAATGAAATGTAGGCCCTATGCTTCACCCTCACATTCATCGGACCACAAATGTTTGAATGAAATTATTGCAATCGAATTCTGCTCTCATTGCTTTTTTCAAATGGTTTTCTTATTCTTTCCATCTGAATATGGCTCACATGTCAAGATCAATTTAGGTGAGTGAACCAAGAAGGTCCTCTCTAGCCAATTTATTTAATTGAGCAACACCAATGTGACCACTTCAAAAACTTTGACATATAGACAACAACGATCAACATTAGTACCAGTAATGATTGTGGTACAATCATATATATTGAAACCTTCACAACATGACTAGAAATAATAAACATATACTTTAGAAAAGTGTTCAAACATATGTCACAGAAGCTCAAACACAATCCTAACTTAAGTAAAGGCAAAACAAGACTATCATATCAAATAAGTGAATTCATGCCACCCATACGTAGCTGGCAAGTGCCCACACCCAATATCACAACCTTATAATTATTTTCCACACACAACAATCTACTATATACATATTTTTAAGGTACCGTTTGGTAATCCATCACACTTCTCAGTTTTTAGTTATATTTATGGTGCTTTTGAGTCTACTATCCACAAAGGAAATTCTCCTAGCATTACACAACTAGAAACATAAGCATATCTGCAAGTAGAGACTGAGGAAATTTCTTTCTTTTTCTAAGTGCATTCACGAACAAAGTGTCCTATTAAACTACAATTGTAGCATTTCATATTGGTTTTATCCTTTTTGCCTCCACACTTTACATGTTTGGCACATTTCTTTTGCTTTTTAGAATCATTTTGATGGATAACCATATATCCCATGTTAACCTTCATGTATTTCAAACCCAAGTATAAATTTAAAAAATTGGTCTTGTTACAAAAAATATACCAGCCTCTCGGCACTCATAACTCAAAATGACATGATATATCATCATATGTTATACATAAATATTGGACACCATTTAAACCTTCACATGGTTCCAAAATTTAGATAACGAAAGAGAACTGTTAGATAATCTGACAACATTTGTTTTTTTCTTTAATCATTTTAATATGACTTATAATTAGTAAAATAATTTTTGATTATTCTATGTTTAGTCACCAACATGGCGCTAATTTTAAATTTTGAAGCATCCATTGTGTTTTATTGCAGTTTCATATTCTTTAAACTCACACATGAAATCATCATGCATACAGCTCAATAAACTGATGCAACGATGCTATTATTTCTTCTCAAAAAAACATGTCTCTTTTAATCTATCATATTGAGTTTTAGACCCTGCACATGTTCTTTCATAAAATGGAAAATGGATCTCTTTCATCTTTTGTTCCTACCAGAAATACTAGACTTTTCGATATCAAATATCGTAATTTTCATTGCCTAGTTCCTCTACTCAATTGAACTAATCAATTATATTCTTAAAAACAAACAACATACTTGCTTGAACATCTAGAGACATTTTATTTATTTATTTGCATACTTCAACCACATAATATAATATTGCAATGAACATAAACTAAACTATACTGATTTGAATAAAATACGAGAATGAGAGCTCACTATATTCCCAATCATCACCATATTAAAATCTTATTACAATAAATTTATTTGTTTCATGCAAAAATTTAAGTTCTAAACACATTAGAACTCCTATTAAATTAAGTGCTAAACACAATAAAACTTCCACTAGATCAATGTATTTTTCTAACATGAATTAACAAATAAAGCATGTTTATTTACAAAAATCACTTAAATTAACCTAATGCTTAACTAATTTAATTTCTCACATTACATTTTTGATCAAAACAAATCTGGATTCTTCATTAACTTAACAAAATGAATCTATTTATTTATGTTCTTAATTTAGGCATATATAATTTATTATATGACCAAAACTTATTGTACTAATATGTATCTATATCATGTCCATATTATGCGTACAATATATCAAATAAAAGATATTTTCAGCAGCTACATATGAACATAAAAATTATTCAATTCTGATCTATAACAAGAGAGATGACCAAAACAAAATGAAAATTTAAGATAAATCCGAATGCGACACGTGTCATGTTTTCATATCATTTTCTGCACTCTACCAAACCTTCCGACCTTTCTATTTCTCACAATGCACGATAATATTTTATATGTAATATATCAATAGAAATATAATTTTAAGATCTACACACAGATATAAAAATTGTGCGATTCCCATCTATATTTAGAGAGATATGATGAAAACAATATTTCTGGTTTACTAACTATTTCTCTAAATTCATGCAATATATTATGATTCTAAATATAATATTTTCCTGAATAATTCATGACATTATGATGAGCATGTAAAATTTCAGTTTATTTCATCATGTATTCATGGATTCACCATTTTTAATTATTGTAAGCATTAACATTTTTTCTTAATTCTTCATGAATGAACTCGAATATGACATATTACTTTTCATCCATGATTATTAGGAATGTTTATGGGTCAGAACCGTATCCAAATGCTCTGATACTAATGTTAGAGATTCTAATGCGGAAGCATGTTAAACCGAAAACATACCTTAGCTCAGTTTAGCGATGAACACTACTTGATACAATCTGGAATTGGATGCAAGAGTTGGGAATGAAATTACAGATGGAAACCAACCACTTATCACCATTCAAGTGCCCTTCTAGTTGATTCTTCAAAGTTTTTTCTCTCTAAAAGATTTTTACTCTCTCTCTCTAGATGTATTCATGCTATGAATAAATAACTCAATAGTTTACTTCTCTTTACAATGTCTCATATATAACGACAACCAATAGACACTATGTGAAGAGTCACATATGTTCAAGGAAGAGATACATATGTCGATAAGGAAGAGACACATATGTTAACCGAAGATTTGCGAATGTTCGTTTATGGATTTCTTCCCATAAATACAGGTTAACCAAACCGATTCGGTATGCTGCCTAATCATGGGCACAAATCGACCATAAGCAAATAAGAAAAATGTCATCTGCAATGCTTTTTCATGTTAAGGGTCTCTACTTACTTATTATGAGTGGTTGGACTGTTTTTTGCAGTGTTATTTTGAGAAAAAAAACAGAGCAAGAATCAGTGTGTATGGGTTTACACTTGATATAGGTACATTCCATACAATTTTCGGACTTGTATTGGCTCTTGTTCTTTGGCTTCTTGGTAAAACTATTCGCATTTCTTGAAACTTCTTTTTTAATTTATTTTTGGAAAAATTGACATTTCTTGAATCTATTTTCTAAGATATCAAGAAGAACTAAATCTATGGTTAGACATTGTATCCGTTAAATTTGATTTGATTTGTTATTCGTTTCGATTCGATCTGCAAAATCATGATATTCATAAATCTTTGAAGCAAAGCAAATACTAAAAACAATATCTATTAATAGTGAAGCAAATAACAAATACTAAAAAAATAGAGACGGATATTCGCTTTTCTCCGACTTTATACATATATATATATATGTACATATATAACTAATTATATAATTTTAAATATTTAATCTTATATTTTATCAATATATATATATAATCTTATATAATTATTATTTTAACATAATATTTTATTAATTATGCTTATAAAATAATAAATTAAGAAACAAATATAACATTTTTATAGAAAATACAATTTTAAATATTGTTTTATAAAAAAATTAAAAAAATTACGAAACATATAATTACATTAATTTTTAATTTTTTCAATTATATTATGTAATAAAAAATTAAACAAATTTGTTTAGTTTTTTTTCAATTTACTTGTAGTGAACAAAGTGGATGGAATATCTGTAAATATTCGTAAATATTTACGAATATCTGTAAATTTTCTAGAAATCCGAAAACTCGGATATCCGTATTTTTTCTAATCAAAGAAAATCGAAAAATCAAATATCCATAAACTAACCAGTAAACCACAAATACTGAAAATTATTATATTATTCGTTATGTGCCCGCCCTAATCTCTTTCCTTCACTGTAAATATGTGCTTTAATACTTCAATGTATTTTTATTGTTACAGAGTTCAAGTTATTGTAAAGTAGATTTAATTAAATAAGGTACTTATTTAAAAAAGTTCAAGCTAAATTACAAAATCTATTATATTAAAACAGAGTCCTATTTAAATTTTACCGTGACATGATTTTAATTTGGATCTATTGAATATGTTGTAACTAAAATATATGTTACTTATCTATAATATTAAAACAAAATCACTCTAAAGATCTTTCCTTTGATTTAATTTGATAATTACAAACAATATAACTCCTATATTTATGCTTAACATAATTAATTCATAACTTAATTACGTCACATTTCATTTGTACGTTTAACAAGTCTCTTGTTATTTAACATAACTCTTTATATAATTTTAATTTGAGAACATAAATTATAAATTATAAATATAAATATAAATTATCCACGCAACCGTACGGATCAGAATCTAGTTATAACTTAAATCAATCACTAGTTTAGCTCAAAGTTTGAAACATAGAACAAAGATCTAGTAATCTAACTAAAGTAGATTAAAACAAAATAAGGTACTTATTAAAAAAAGTTCAAGCTAAATTACAAAATTATAACTACATCACTCACTAGTTTAGCTCAGAAATTTTGAAACAAAGATCTATTAATCAACCCAAAGGTTAGAATAACGACATCATCACTTACTATAATACACTCGATGAACACATTCTGCGGACGCTCATCATTTGTTTACCTGTGGACTTTCTGTGACACTCTTCTGTAAAGCCTCTTCGACAATTGGTGTTGTGTTCTGTTGTTGGGAATGATCCGTGTTGGGCTGTAAAGGCAGAGGCTGGGACGGTGAGTTCTCTGTCTGAGATGCTGGATTCTCCTCTTGTGATGATGGTTCCACGGTAATCTTCATGTCTTTATTTTGGCAATTCACGGAAGCAGATCTTTCAGTGACATCTTTGCTTGGACCTTCTTTGTTCTCTTGTTTCAGAAGATTAGGAGTCTCTGAATGAAGTACCTGTTCTGAAGGATCATCACATTCAACTTCATTTTCTACAGAACCTTGTGATTCATCATTAGTATCAACTGCTTGATTCATAGATGCATCTTCAGCTTCAACCGTTTGACTTATAGCTGCTGCATCTTTAGCTTCTACCGTTTGACTTACAGGTGCTGCATCCTTAGCTTCAACCGTTTGACTTATAGGTGCTGCATCTTCAGCTTTAATTGGTTGACTTACAGCTGCTGCACCTTGAGCTTCAACTGTTCCATCCGTAGCTGAATCTACAATTGGTTTTGCTGTCTCAGGATGTGGCATTGCGTCTTTATTAACCTTTAGATTCATTTTACCAACCATCTTCTCTGCGGGTGACTGAACTTCACCTGTACTAGATGACATTTTTGCTGTAGTGGCGCTTCTCATAACGCGTCCATATTTAGGAGGAAAAGACTTGCCACTGTATAACTGCACACATCTTGAGCAATGCCATTCAGATTTAGGAACACCTTTTATATTGTTAGCTTGTAGACATTTCAAGTGATATCCCTTTTCACAGGCATCACAAATTAGCAGTGTCTCTACTTCGTTGATGGTTCCTTGACACATCTGGCATGCCATTGCTTTACTCATATACTCTCTTGAAGGTGGATTCCACAAGAGATTTTGTTTAGCCCGCGGTTGCAGAACCTTATGGATAATCTTAGCGATTTCAGCATGGTGGTTGTTTCCAAAAGGTGATGAGGTCTGATTATAAGTCACTCCTTTCATCCCTGGGAATGCAGCCGGCGAGGTTTGAGACATGAATGGCCTAAAGCTCGGATCTGTGACTCTTGAAGAACTTGGAACATGAGCTTTGCTCTCTGATGGAGTACCAAATGATATGGTGGAGGAACTGGGATGAGGTTGGGCAGACCAAGATGCAGCATTCCCAAAATAATTTCCAGCAGGAACTGCTGCTTCACAAGAAGAGGGTAATAATAATTTAGCTATCACAGACACTTTTCCAAAATCAACCAGATATGAAAACCTCACAGACGTTTCAAACTCTCAGAGAGAAAATAAAGAACCAAGAAACATAATCAGTGAAAGAATAAACAAATTTTCTAGGTAATAGTACTCAGACGTGACACTATAAGCACCTTCATTAAGATTTGTGAACTTCTAATGTATACCATAAAACCATAGCAAATCCACCATCCAATACCAAAAGAATGTAAGTAAGGTCCAACTTACCTGGTCCCTGGGAAGCACTGGTATGCACATCCGGCTTAAACTGTGGTCTTATCCCTGATGCATCCTTAACGAAATGACTTCCACTTGCATTAACAGATACCTTCATTTCGCTATTAACCCACTGATGTCCCATAGAAACATTACTTGCTGCAACAATAACAAAACATACATTGACATGACTCCTGATGCTTATTAGAAAGATGGTTCCATAAGCATAGTCATACCCGGAGTTAAATGACCTGGAGGAGATGTATATGTAGTGGATACTACTGTGTTCTTCTTCGATTCCTCCATCTATACACAAACATTAGGGACAAAAGATACATAAAGGAGGCAACTTTGGATTCCAATTAATCAATTCGAAGCAAAAAAGTAAAAAAGAAGGAACCTTTCTCTTGCCAAGAGATAGCTTCTCGGAGATGGTTAACTTGGGTGCTCGGAACCCTAATCTCTGATCCTTGAGCTTACCATTCAAGCCCAGATCTTCAATCACAGCTCCGATAGCATCTCTACCGATGATATCCTTTGGAGAGAACTCTTGACACATGTCTACCAGTTTCGATTTAGCTTCAACCATCAGCTCAAGCTCCAATTCTGTGGGGGTTTTCCCTCCTCGGATCCTCCGTAGTGAGGATAAGACAAGCACGATCTCCGCTACCCTGTTTACTTCCTCGTCGAATCGCGGCTTCTTCGACGGTGGAGGCGCAGATTCTCCGTCTCCGTTCTCTTCTGCATCTCTCTTTTGTTTAGTCGTCGTTTCGACGGATTCGAGATTCATCGGTACATCATCCATTTTTCAACGTGAATGAGAGACGAGAAGGAGAGGAATGAGAGAGGAAACCCTAGAAGACAGAGAGAGAGAGAGAGAGAGGGAGGGAGATCTAAGGGTTTCCTCAGAGTTTTAAAAATATTTGAAAAGAAGAAAATTAAAATCTTAGGGAAATTTTTCGCGGGTAAAAAATTTGGGGAAAAGATTTGAGAAGAAAACAATAGAGGCGCACGAGACGATTTACAAAAGAGATTTGCAGCGGAAGAAGGATTTTTAGAGCGAGAGATGGCGGAGCGTGTGTTTGGCTGGTTATTTTCTAGAGAGATAATTATTAATTATATTTATTTAGTTTAAGCTAAGAGTTGGGCCTGTATAAATTGATGTCTCTTTACAGAGTAGGCCCATGGACTTCTGTTTTTTTTTGTAAGGCAGTAAACCAAAAAAACATAACCGAAATTCAATAGAACCTACTATTTAGATCCTAATGAATTGGTGCCATTAACATCATCCATCATAGATATATCTTTACCACCATAATCATAAACGTTTGATTTTTTTAAAGTGATAATAACATATTAAGTAGATATTTTTAGCTTTTTTTCATATTAAAATAGGCAAATTACTCAATTAGTATTTTCTTATCAATTTATTAATTACTTTTTGAGATATTTCGTTACTTCTTCTCGATGAATTGAAATACAAAAGCAAGAAATCTAAATTTGATAATTTCTAAAACTACAAAACACACAAAATTCCAAACAAATAAAAACGCAAAACCATGGAAGACAAACTAGATCCAATAAACCATAACATATAATAAACTATCATTAAAACTAGATATCCAGTGAAACTTTTAAAATCTGCGAATATCAGAATGCATGAGCTCAACTAATAAAGAGACAACATTAATGTAACAAATTAGATTGTTATAGTAGATCCCTTTTAAAATACTCTGACTCATATAGTAGTAGTTTTTCGAATAATATAACCAACTAAGATATTCTTAAGTATAATTATGGTTACACACTTACAGCTATGATCATAGCTTCAGTGCACCAACTGCTTCTCAAAAGCCACAGAATAAGCTCCTCTATAAAAAAAATGAAAAAAGTTTCACATAAGACGACTAAAAACTGTTACAAGTGTTTTATAAAGACTGGCTATGTGATTTCTAAAAGCATCAATCAAACGTATACATACTTATCACTCTTTATCTTCCAATAGGTTCTGGAAATTATCTTTGTAAACCACATTCATTGTTAAAATTTGTGATTTCCCTAATCCCTTCTTTGTTTTAACTCGAGAAGCAGTCACGTACAATTGTCCATGTGAGAAAATAGGTCTTGGTAGATACAAACCCACATTTTCTAGTGTTTGACTCTGACTTTTAATTATCTTCATTGCAAAAGCAACTTTCAATGGATATTGCCTACGCCTCATCTTGAAAGGGAGTTTCGAATATGTTGGTGTGATTAGCATACGATGTAAGAAGACCCTTTCACTAACTCTAGTTTCCGTAATAACCTTTGCTTCAACAATGTGATTAGCTAGTTGCACTATCTGCAACCTTGTCCCGTTACATAAACATTCATTACGGTCAAGATTTCTCATCAACATCACTGGAGTACCAATCTTTAGCCTAATACAATGATTAGGTAACTCTGATGATTTGAAACTATTAAGAAATTCAAGCGTGAAGACCAAATCATCTTTTGAATTTGAATCAACTAGGTCCATACTATATGAGCTTAAAAATATTTTTTCCTCATTTACACAACATATATATGAATAAAATATGAACGCAGTATAACAGAAGGCAAAAATAGGGCGAATTGATTAAACTAAATACCGAAAAATATATAAAACAAGTAATACCTGTTAAGCGATCAAGCATATAGTTGTTAATCATGTCAACGTCTTCATTCGTTTGACACAATATTGCTCTTTCCTGAATTTTTTTGGATCTTTTGGATGTATGCCCATAAACTTCAGACACAATAGATTCAATAGGATCATTGCACTGAGTTATCAATAGATCATTCGGTATGTCAATCATAGTTTCTCCACTATTTGGCTCATTAATTTTCCCATCTCCTATATCCAATATCCATTTAGAGAATTCTTTAATCTCCTCAACTTCACGACTATTTGGTTCTGAAAAAGCCTCATATTTTTTGTTAGCTCCAAACTTTGCAATACCCCACAATTAGGATGAGCTAAGAGAAGACATCACTACACCAGCTCGGTTACCCTTTGGAATAACAAGCAAAATTTGTTGGAAATCACCGCCGAAAACTACTACTTTCCCACCAAATGGTTTGTAGTCTTCATAATGTCGCGACTGCGATCTAGAGCTTCGAAACAATGCTTACTCATCAGCGCTGTTTCGTCCCAAATAATAAGAGAAGCTCTAAATATTAGTTCAGCTTGATCACTCCCAAGTTGTATCTTGCAAGTAGAAAATTCATCGGGATTTATGGGAATGCTGAACCGGGAATATTCCTTCCACCATGAAGCAATAAAGTATCAATGCTTCTAGAAGAAACATTAAGTACCACTTCACCTCTTGATCGGATAGAAGCAGACAAAATATTCCACAACAACGTTTTTGCTATCCCACCAAATCCATATACAAAAAAATCCACATGATGACCTATCAACATAACACATTATCTGATCATACACATCCGTTGCTCACTGCCAACTGTTTGAACCATTCTTAGTGCCTTACACGTAACTCGTCATGAGGATAACTCAACTCATCTTGTAAGAGATGATTATATGGTATTAAGTGATCGTTATCAATAGGTTGTGACATTGACTTCCATTTATCCAAACAACTATTCTTACTACGTAATATCTTGTCAATTTGTAACAAAGTACAATTGAAGATTTGTTCTTCATTCAGTATCAGGTATACACAATTTAACAGTGTTTATCATTAATAATATTTATCTTAACAAAGTCGTAATATTGAAAAATTCACAAAATGATACTTACTTGGATTACCACGTTTTCGTTGCTCAAGGTACAAAATATCTTCTGATAGTATATCTTTGGTTGATTCCCAGACCAATTTTGGCGAAGATAAACTTTCCAATAACAACATCTGCACAAAAAAGTGCGGACATAATGACCTAATGCCCAATAGCTACATTCTTTCAGTCTTTCAATATACTATTTGTCATCATTTAACAAACCGAGCACATAGCACGCAACTTCGTAACTCGGTTTAAGGATTCCATCAATTGTCTTGATATCAGTATAATAACGTGGCCATTTAATCTTATTAATCAAAACTCTCAAATAGTAGAGTTGTCCACTACTTGGAGTAACATGTTGCAACCTCCCAATCACAAAACCTTTTTCCCGTTTTTTTTTCAAACTGGGTTCTTCCCATCATAGAAATCTTGTGGGCATTTCAGCATAAGTCAATAACCTAGCTTCAAGATACTCTTCGCAACAATCGAACCAAGCTAAAAACATAATCTTCGATACACTCATGCAATCCATAACACTTTCCACCATATCACATTCCTTGTAAATTACAAGTTGCTCTCCTTCAAGATGAAATGTAAGTTTCTCAACAGTTGTAGTTCAGAAATGAGTTGGAAACGCTAAAATCCTCCAAGTCGACTCGCAAGCAGATACGTATCTAATGAAAAGAAGACGTAAAATATTTCAAATTTAGCTCAATTTGATAGCACCAGATAACAGCTCAAAGTGAAACAACTAGATAAGGCAAAGTGAAACAATTAAATAAGGCAAAGTAATACTTGGCATCAAAATAATTTTTAATTTCATCAATGTCGGTTCATGGGTTTCTCCAGTTGTGTTTACAAATAATTCTCCTCCACTATTTTCTACATTCACAGTAGGATTCCCACTATTCTCGTTTGTTTCTGCTCTATCTGACTCCTTATTAGTTTTGTGAGTTATTGTTGTTGTAATGCAGTTTTGCCCTTTGTGGATGTACTTATATAAGTATTTAATAGATCGGGTTTGATTACACCACTCAACATTGATATGTGCATTATAACCAAGAAGAAGCTTCTTGTTATAGGGAACAACAAACATGTCATCCAACTGTATTCTTTTTTTTTCTGAACTGTACAACCTCATTCTCTTCTACGGTAAATTAGATATCCTTATGAATAAACTGTAGTTTTGTCAACTATTTTCCTAGGAAAACATTTGGTACAACGCCCATCTTGCATACATGTTGAATCCTTGTTAACAACACCACATGGACCATGAATCTTTGTGTCCCTTAGAACCTCGTATAATCTAGGTACTTCATTCCAATCTGGAATTTCAGTTGATATTATCCGATCAATATCATCATAATTTAGAAATTTGGTTGTCGGATCCATGAATACTAAAATATGCGCATGTGGAAGACCTCTTTTGAAAATCTATAGTATACACAGCTACAAAAGGTAAGACAAAACAATATTAGGAATCAGAATTTATAATTAAAAATGTTAAAATATGCTTACCAGAAGTTGTCTTTCCGAGTAAATGTGTTTTTTCAAATCATCCATCAAACGATCAAGCTTTACTTTGAATAGTCCGCAACACAAATCTAGTCTATCCTCGGATCTAAGCACTACAGAAAATGTGGGTAGTAATAGCGGACGAAAATGCTATGAGTCCGTTTTAGTGGCGCTTCCTTAGCCGCTCTGACAGCGCCCGTTATAATAGGTCCGACATTTTTAATAGCAGTGTTTGAGTATGCAATAGTTAACCATGAAACAATAGCGTTAATTGTTATGCAATTGTTAATATTTATAATAACGTTGTATAAATGTTATCAAAACTTATAAATTTGATTTTTCCAATAGTAAATATAGCAATTTTTCGTGTTATTAATTAGGTTTTAAATTATCCAAAATTTTGTTAATAATAATTACGAATTGATTTTATTTTTTGTAATAAAAAACATTAAAATTATTGAAAAATCCAATACATATTAAATTATTTAAAAAATAATAAAACATTATCTTGTTCATAAACCTAAACTAGACATAATTAACCTAAACCCAAACTAAGCCTTCGCCTGCAACCGTAATCCTCTGCCTCTAGCCTCCAGGGCATCCGCCTCCAGCCTCCAGGGGGATGTCGTCGCATCACCTATTCGCTGCCGCCGCCTTGACATGCCTTGTCACCGCATGCCTTCAATCTCAAGAAAAACAACTCTGCTCACTAACCACTTTAACTAAGGAGATTTTTTCTTTTGTTTTGTAGTTTTTGTTTCTTGGGAAATGAACCCATACAAAAATAAAATGATTTGTGGTTTATGGTGAAGGGTTTGATATTAAAATTTAAAAACTAGGATTGAAAGATTAATTAGTTTTAAAGTTAAAAATAAAGTTTTTGTAATATAGTTTTTGGTGTTTGGGTGGAACAATATATTTGAGATTGAAGTTTTTAAAGTTTAGATTTGTAGCTTGTGTTTGTGTTTGAGATTAAATTTAATTTAGAGTTTAGGGTTTCATATAGAGAAATGAATTAGTTTTAGGGTTTCGAAATTTTATGATTATAACTAATACTTTTAGATATATGTGTATATTTTGTATGTTTCCAGATACTGAAAATTTGAGATATCAATACAAAATAAACATGATTGTAACTAATACTTTTAGATATATATTTATATTTTAATTTCTTATCATTTTATAAATTTTGGGTTTAAGAATTAAAATTAAAATAAAAAACATTAACAATTGGGTTTAGAGTTTAAAGTTTGAAGTATGATATAATGTTTAGGGTTAAGTTTTGGGGTTTAGGGTTTTAAGTACACCAAACTCCATATAGTAATATCACACTAAGTATATAAACCCCTAAACTAATATATATATATAAATATTTAATAACAAAACTCATATAAATTAAATACAATTATTTTGCAATAATGATTAAATCAGAATTTCATTTTTAAAATTTGGAATCCACGTTTTAAAATATTATTATTGAAATATTAAGGATATAATTTAATTTTTAAACATAATCCTTATAATATATTTTGCAATAAGTATAACAAATATAGTTTACTCTAATGAAATACAAGTGAATCATAAAATACCATATGCTTTTCCATTAAAGATTCAAAACATACAAAATCAATACATCAAAACCTATCAAACATACTATCAATATACCACTAAACCAAAAACCTAAACCTAAAGCTCAGCCTTCCTCATCTCTGTGGTCAAGCCATCTTCTCCTCGCCTGCTTGTGAATGATTCGGGCAACTCTGTTTTGATACAAAACATGTCTTAGGCAACCATGTCTTCCAACATCTTCTGTCTCTGAGCAGCTGAAACAAGAGACACATAAGAACATGAAAAGCAAAAGATTCATTTTTTCAAAGTGTAAAAGAGTAGATTGTTCATACATAGGTCTTAACCAATGCTAGTATTATTATCTTAACACCTACCCGCAGATCCAAAGAGTGACGGCAAGAAGCATAGTACCGATCATGATCCATACGTTTTTAGTGACGGCACCCATCTTTCTTGAGTTTTGGAGCAGCAATATTAGGAGCCTCTGGTGTGTCCTTGGTTTCTGGAGGGTAAAGCTTATAGAGGATAAGTGGTGTACAAAGAAGTGATATGATTGCTAGTAGACTAGCTGCCTTGAACCAAGACACCCATGGGTTAGCAATCACTACTCCAAGCTCCTCAGCTAACTTGAGGCTTGGTAAATTTTGAACTTCTGCAGTCAAGAACATAGCACTAGAGTTTCCAGCACACTGTCAAAAATATCACATAACATAAAGAGATAAAAAGACAGGTTAAGAAAGACTTTTCTGGTTCAAGATTGATGAAGAAAGACCACACTGGACCAAGCTTTGTCTTTTCAACGTCACACAACACACACACTTTTTCCGATCACAAAGATTTCAGATGCAATGAAAGGACACAACCAAAGAACTAAACTGGAACTGAGATTGAAAGGACACAAACAAACACAGAATCGGCAGATTACGGAGCTGAACCATCGAAGCCTCTTCTCCTTCTCCTCCATATTTGTTTGTGGCTAGAATCTGACTCGAGTCAAGCGTTGTCGACGAAGCTTTCATCATGGCCGAGAGAGATAGACGGAGAGAGGGTTGAATCGAGATAGTTAGAATAGTGAGAAGTTGATTTTGATTTTCTGATTTTAGGTTTATGCGTAGATCTGATGATTTTATGATTTTAGGTTTATCACAATCGTGAGAGAAAGGGTTGAATGGATAGATGGAGAAGATTGATTTTAGGCCACAAGATAAAAAACAATCAATGGCCACAAACAAATTGTAACAAGGGTGAGAGGGAAAATTATTATTTTCCCGCTTTATTTTTGCATAGCGTTTGTAGTTTTACAAACGCTATCTAAAAGTAAGAGGTATGTCAACTATAACATGAACGAAAAAACGCTATCAATTTGTGCTATTAAAACCCACATTTCCTGTAGTGAAGATTGTATTTTTGGAAATATTTTGTCAGTTTTGGCTACTTCAGGTTACATGCAAATGTAATAAAAAGATCTGGAAAGGCATAGTATTTGCATTTAGAGATACAATCCAAATACATTTGATGCATATATCGTGGACCACCTGTGAAAGGTGATGGTATGATAACTCGATTTCCCTCTATATGGAGGGAAGAATAACAATCATTTGAAGCAACCACAAACTTACTATAATTTAACGTCCTTAAATTTGACTGCTTTTTTCGGATATACCCAAGTCGATGACTTTCAATCATTGTATAAGCATCACCAGAAATTGTTGAAGTAAACACCTTGAAAGAAGAAGTACATGGGATCCAACCTTACAAATCTGAATTCGATAGGTAAAGAATTCCTTCATGTTGATATTTGGTTTCTTTCTTTTGTTGATTCCTGTATAACCATTCTTGATACCCAAACGAAAATCATCCTCTCCATAAGGAAAAAATAAGTGGATATTGAAGTGGTAGATAGCAAGGATGCAACTCATTGATCCTTTTTAGCTTTCCAGATTTTTTTTCCAAAATGATATTCCTTTTTATCCATGTTTAGCCTAAAATCCCCAACTACCAAAGCTGCAACCTCATATGAAGTAGGGAAATTGTAAAATCGCCATCCTTATGACGGTTGTGAATTAAAACCAGTGACAAATCTTCACATTCATCTTCATCGTTCAATCTGTCCATTGAATTATGGAACGTCTGGACATGAACATTGCACTCCCTTTGCATTTCCATAATAGATTCAACCAAATCGGCTTTTATTTTGCTTCTCTCTGAATTCCCACTATACAAATATGTAAAAACATTGATAATTACAAAGAAGCAACATGATTTAAAAGAATAAGGAGACAACTCAACATTGATATATATACCTTAATGTTGTTATCCTATTATGAACCTCATTCTGAGTATCATGTATATACAACTGTGAGAACTTAACTGATTCATAAGGCTTTGGTTTCACACTCACAATCAAATGATAATTCTCGCCGTGTAGCTTAAAACCTTGGGACCTTTACCTTGGTTTATTGAATTATCAATCTTTTTCTCCAAGTGAAGTAAATGAGAACATCATGTTCAATGGTCTAATATTATCACGAAAATTCTTACTGATAACATCATCATTGGTGAGAAGGCTATGAAGTAATGTCGGAGGTTTCTTCATAATTGGGAGTTTAATTTTTCCTTGCAAACAACACATAGTGAAAATAAGTCTTCTTGCTTACATGTTTTTACTTATCCTCTCATTATACCAAAATAGTGCTCCACATTTAGGACATTTGTTTTCAATATATCTGTCATCTTTGTAGCCTTTAAGAAGAAAAATTGACTAAATATTATAACTTTGCTACCTTTATCGCAATTAATTAACTTTATAAAGTTAGACATTTTTCTACCTTCTTCTATAGGAGAAACAATTATTGCAGAACGCTCTCCGTTTTTACTTTTATGCTTTGAAAATTCGAATTTTTGTCCAGGATATCTAGCAATCTCTTTGTGGTATGCCTCCCGTTGTTCCTCGACTCTTTGAATTTCAATTTCATCATCAGTGCCAGTATCAGAATAGTTAGGATAAACATTATCCGCATTAGTTGTATCTTTCGCCCATAAACTATCACAACTCTCTTTAAAGAAGCATTGTTAAGAGACAATAAGAATAAATTCCTATTAACACAGCTTAGGCGAGTTAAGGCAGTGATTGTACGAATATCAATGATTAGACACTAAGATGATTAATAACACTGCATTACCTTCTGAATCTGATTCAACTGATGCGATGACCGAACTGCCGGTACCATTCATTTGACTATTAATGAATGTAGGACATCTATTAGTAGATTGCATCATATTAGTTTGTCCACTCAAACTATTACTATGTGTAATCATTGATTGAAGCAAGCTTGTGAATGATGAACTGTACGATATATTGACGGTTTTATTTCCGGTGGACTCGCATAAAATGGGCGCTATGCTTGTTTAGTTGAGATATCCACCATCATATTTGATCCAGCGCATGCATTTTTGGTTAAGTACATTTCCTCTTCTCGCTGAGAATGGTATGCATGTGTGTTCTAGCAACCCGTTGATTAGTAAATTTCCAGTTAGATATCTCACCAAAAGAACTATTGCTCATATTCGTGCCTGTTAAAAAAAATAAAAATATTCAATCTTTATGCATAAAGCAGTAGAGCCACTAAATTTTTTAAAAAACATTCTCATGGTAATACCTGATATATTATCCATTGATGGACTATAACCAAGTGGATGTAAAGCTTTGCTTGATTCCATAAAATTAGGAGTTCCCAAAAAGACAGCGTTGTGATCCCATTGATTGAAACAGATTTGTGAAGGATGTTGGGTTGGGTAAATAGACGACATGGTTTGTTGTTGGACTGACATAGGATTCTGGCATTTCTTTCTTTTGAGATAACTTGCTTGCTTGTTAGATTTTCTTTCACTCATAATGCTAATTCCCTATGTTCTTGCATCTTTTAGACGAATGTCCTGTAGATTAGTTAGGTCATTAATTAGGTCATGCAGAGCATTAGAACTAGACATCAGTTGTTGAATTTGATTATTCAAATCCACCGGTAAGTTTGATGTCCCTTCTGTCATGATTGTACCTCCAAGTAACATAAAATCACAAGTTTAATAAAGTTCAAGTTTTTTTTCTAATAACCTACTTGTAGCTATTTCAAACAACCAAAAAAATGAAATGTGTGTTATGTGTACTTTTTATGAAGCCAAATAATTTGGAATTGGGTCTTAACTTACCTGGGTTAATACTCATATCCACTGGTGCTTCATCTCTTATTAGGTTCTTCTCAGCACCTAGCGGATTCAAAAGAATCGACTGCAAATGTCAATGAAGGTAGACTTGAACATGAAATAGAGGAAAAGAGGTAAAGCATCATGAATTAACCTTATTTTAATCTTTTCGGTGGATGATTATCATGTACATTTTTCTTTCCAGCCTTATGTTTCTTTCGATTCATGACAACGTTTGTGTGCTTGATATCTGTGAAAATAATTTGTGCTATGAAAAAGATGATTTCATAGGAACGTATTGTTGTTGATATGTTGTTATCATAAGGAACAAATTTTACTTTCTAAAACTAAAAACAGTTTTGCAATCGAGTTTAAACAAAATAAAAAGTTTAAATTACATAAAATATTCGTGAATATCAAGAATATATACATTACGTTTTTTTTAATATATATTATACATATTTAAAAACCTTATCTACTAATACTAAAAGGGTAATAAACTCAATATCTAGAGTGTCCACATCATCTAATAAAATCAGTCAATCATAAAAGAGGTTTTGACATGTCATTTCCGTTATTTTTATTATTTTTTTTTCAACATCAAAAACTTATAAAAACCCAACATAGAGGCTTTAACTAAATAATAACAGTTAACTCAAAAAAAAAAAAAAAATTCTAAAAACAAATAAAGATAGTTAGAGTTGTAACTTTAATAATTTTTTAATAAAAAAGATAATAGAATTTGATTGAAAATATTCTTAAAACTTCTGATAAAATATTTTATTGTATATGTCCAAATCATACAAAAATAGTCTCTACTTATAGATAATCAAAAATTATAAATTTTGATAAAATGTAATAAAATAAAAAACATTTGTTGAATAAATGACTTATAATAAGGAAGGTGAATTTGAAAATGCTAAATAATATCGACAACCAATAAAAAAGAAACACAAATTGTTGCGGATCCCATCTTTTTGGCTTTCAACATGTTTAATAGATTCAACCACAAACAATTCACGGAATATTTTTTACTTTTTTCAAAAGTCCCACTGTGAAGATTCAACAATTTAATAAATATTCAACATGTCCATTGTATTTAGTCTAATAAAAGTGGTTCTTACAGCATTAAAACAAATCCGACAGTGATCTCTTGGTGAGGGAGTCCGTTGGCAAATTGTTAGCACAAGAGATAAACGAAAAAAATATAGAGAAACGATACTCTATTTATTTTTTTATTTTTATCGAAATTTGGTAATGAACCAACATAAGTGTGAAAGTAAAATATATAATTAGTTTTACAGTTATTAGTTTTTAAATAATAATTTTTATATATTTATACACTTTAAATTTAGAGTTAAACAAAAATTGATGTCAATTTTGAAGGTTGTTATACATACGGACATGAGTCATGAAGATATTATAGTCAATGACTCATATAGATTATAAATAACATAAATATTTTCTAATACTATAATTTTGAACTTAATTGTAAGTGAAAAAATGCAAGCTTAGTCCTGTTGATGGTAGATAAATTGTCTCATAAAGAGTAACAACACATTATTTTTTGAAAGACTACTACTTGCATTAAAATAAAAGTGGTTCTTACATCAGTGGAAAAAAATCCGAAAATGATCTCTTAGCGAGGGAGTCCGCTGGCGAATTATTTGCACGCAAGATAAACGAAAAGAAAATACAGAGAAACGACACTTTATTTATTATTTTATTTATTTTTTGAAATTTGTTAATGACCCAACATAAGTGTGAAAATAAAGTATAGAATCATTTTTACAATTATTACATTTAAATAATGATCTATGTATGTTTATACACTTTAAATTTATTATTAAACAAAGATTGATGTTAGTTTTGAAGGTTGATATATATACGGGACACAATCATGAAGATATCATAGTCAGTGGTATTACATACAGATTGTAAACACCATAAATATTTTCTAATACTGTAATTTGAACTAAATTGTAAGTGAAAAAATGGAAGCTTAGTGATTTAAAGTAAAAATAAATCAATTGCGATTAATAATATATTTTCATAATAACCTTAATATACAAGATAAAAATATTTGGATAATAATTAAGGTTTAACAAAAAATTTATTCATTTCACATTTTTTCATTATCCCATATATATTTTAAATAGTGAAAACAATAAATTGTGAGTTTTACTTATATTTAATTCAATTTACAAAATCATATTTAGTTTACTATTTATATTTTTAGTAAAATATTTTTATAACATAAATTTAATGTATGTTTAATATATATATATATATATATATATTAATCCAGTCACATTTGTATATTTCCGGGAGTAGCCCGGGTAAAATCTCTAGTTTTTATAAAAAATTAAATTTTACAAAAACTTAACTTTCTACATGCCTATACTTTATATCAACAGGTGTGTAATAAATTTTAGGCTTTTTCAGACAAACCGGCAAAGAACTTCACAAACTCAAAAGACGTTAAGAACATTCAGAGCATCATGAGACATTATAAACTGATTGTGGTTAGGTAGGGAATAGAACCAAAAGTTGATTGTGTTTAGTATAAAGTCGACTTATGTATACATGCCTTGAATGATTTTTGACTTCTCTTATGTTTAGAACTTTTCCAAAAGTACTAAACATCATCTTAGCAAGAATAGAGACAGACTTACTGTCTCAAAAGTCAAATAATTTGTCTTGAAAAATAGAAAATCTCTGATCTCTCAGATTCAAATTGTTGAAAATCATAACAAACAGTTTTTGTTTGTTTATGATGCTTTACATCCTCATCTATAAATTGTAATCCTCTTCACATACCGAGTGAGATTCATATGAAAAGAAACACATAACTAGAAAGAGGCTTTATATTAATTAAGGAAGGACGACAAAAGGTAGGTTCAGAAAATTTGAATTTAAAAATTAAAGTCAAAAAACAAAAACAGGAAAACAAACTTAAAAAAATTATATGTAAAAGTAAAGCCTCTTTCACTGAAATCAATAGATTTAATCTTCAGCCACTTAATTCATTCTCTTCCTTCTTGATATTTAATGTAGGTGCAACTTTTGATCACTATTCTTGCAAAGTCTCTCAACAAATCTCTAATCGGGATTCCATAATGTTTAGCTGGTGTGTTTATTAGATTGTTTTGATTGGGAGGAACTACCAATTCCCTTCATTGAACCCTGGTACAATTGCTTTGAAATAATTAACATAAAAACTATTATTCTTAATCTATAAACAATTAAGAAAAAAACACATTACCTCGATTGCTCTTGAAACATTTGAAAACGATAAACAGATCGTGTGTTGACTTCCCTGCAATAATTGAGTACATTTAAAAATACTAAATTATCGTTTTTTTGAATACACAATGAAATTTTTGTTGTAATAATAAGGTTAACATATCGTAGGATAATAGCTTACATCAAACTTATTTATCATGTTGGCGCTTGTTGTAATGTTGACCACCTTGAATGTCTCCTACTTGTATAGATAATTATCCTTTTCGATAAGGATCTTAAAAAGATACGCCTTACCAACCAAATTTGTCAAAGCATTAGGAAAAAACAGTAGGATCTTCGATCTAAAAATATGGCTCCAATTTAAACCGTAAAGATAAAAACTACTGCATTTAAAAGGCGAATTTTCCAAAATCAACATAGTTACTTCATTCTAAATTAAGTCATCATACCTTAGTTGTAACCTTCCCAGTTAACTCCACCCAGGGTTGGCAGAGTAACTGGAATGCAAGATTATCAGACCGATGTAGTTTGGTATTACTTGTATTATCAAATACAACTAAATGTAAATTGTACCTATATTGTCAAATATATGAGTATCATTTAAAAATTAAATGTTCCATACACTTAATTTTTTATAAAATAAAATAAATAACTTGTTCTAAGAATATTATTACTTTGGTAATAGCTTGAGACCGACAATCTTGCATCTAGTACAGTAGTACTTGTATCCACCATCAGAATAGTAATGACTGCGTCATCATTGTCATTTGGTACGGTCAAAACTTTAATTGCGCAGACTTTACAACTCAAATAGTACCAACCCATATCTGAATCAATGACAGCTATTGTATACATAACAATACATTTGACTACCTATATAAATATAGATCAACATTAATATAATTATAAAGATTGAAGATAGACAAAATACAATCGCAGATTTTGAGATCAAACATTTCTGATCTCCAAAATCTCCAAAATTGTTTTCCTTGGAGTATGTATAAAAAAATCTTCCTTCACCGAAATCATTGAAACAATAAACAGATGTTTGGGCTCGACAATTGCCAAAGGTAAACCATCTTTTGGCAACCTGCTTAATATTAAAAACCACTGAAATACATTTAACATCAAACAAAAAATTAAGAAAATCACTGTTAGTTATTTTTATTAAAAGTTTAAACGTACACTGCTTGGAAAGCTGCAACTTCAGACATTGAAGAATTTATGGCTAGAGCAGACATCTTATATGCATTTGATATACTTTGATCCTCCGTTTATAAATGTATACCATATTACAATAAAGTGAAAATAATATTTAAGTTTTAAGCTATCAATAGTTAACAACATAACATAATTTAATACCTTTGAATAATTTGATCTTGCCAAATAGCAATACACAAATAACAGCTTGTTCACTACAAAGTTGAATTGCATCGATAACAGACAACGCAATTTTTTTCCATAAAACACATGAAAGCCTAATAACAGCTTGTTCACTACGAAGTTGAATTGCATCGATAACATCAAACACAATTTTTTTCCATAAACACACATGAAAGCCTAAACACCTAAACACAAACACAACGTTTGAAATAATCTAGATTAAACTTTTGCATCACAAAAAGAACCTTACAAAATTTTCTTATTAAGAAAAATAAAATGTTGATATTGTATAACTTACTCTTCATTTCGTAGCTCAACTGAAATCTTTTCTGTGTTTTTTTCCATAGACGACAACGATTTCCAAGGACTCACCCCAAGAACCTGACCGATAACATCGATATAATAACAAAAACAAAAGTATAAGAGTACGGTATATACATGAGTAAATATTCCAATTTAATGAACAACTTCGAGAGAGAAAAAAACTCACCAACCAGAAAGTCGGTATTTAGACTTCCATCCAAGATTTCACGATAATCCAGTCACTCGTAGAGGTAAATCTTCACAAAAGCGAACACGGGTCAACGGTAGAAACCCTATCTTATCGGCATGCTTCGTTGTTTGATATGATCCACATGCGTGTGCAACTACAAAATTAATCAATATTTTTGAACATCCTTCATATAGCATTCCATCTAAATGTACACCAAATCATTATATATAGTGTCATGTATCTTATCACCCTACCCAATGTATAAGAAAAGACCTTAAAGTTAATATATCAATGTGGAAGATAAATACAGATATATTATAAGCCGAATGAAGACCAAACATTATCTCATGTCTTACACTTGAATCAACTAAAACCATCTCAATTTTCTCTCCACCTCGACTAGAGTATTGTTTTTATAGCCGAATTACTTCACCTTTATTCTCCACATAGTTTTGAAAGGTTTAAATGCAGAGACTTGATCAAAATTTGCCATCGTTTAGGATGAAAACTTTGTGGCGTGTTTATTAGTGTTTGTGATAGAGTAAAATATGGATGTCATGTTATATACAACACTTTACATTAGGTTAAAATGTAGGTCACATCGAAAAATTGGACATATTCCTCTTTGTAATTATCATTATCATGTATTAATTGCTAAATAATTACAAATGGTATATATTTACGTTTGCAATAATAAAAAGAGAACAAATTAAATATTGTCATAATGATAAGATCGACAATTGGGTAAATAATATTATGTTCCCATATTTACATTGTCCATAAAAACATTAAATATATTCCGAACAGGCTATACTTGGTGCGAACTCTATGTAGTAATTATGAATATATAGTGTTTCCTATTTATGCACATTATTGAATATTTTAGGTAATATCCAACTCTAATATTGACTTGTCAAACAAGGGAAACTACGGGAAATTATTATATTTTCAATAACTTTACCATAAAGTAATGGGTATTAAGATATTGTGTTTCCATAGTTTTCTTGCTCAAGTGCATACACTATATTCGAAAATGGTTTTACTTGGTGCGAAAACCATATCTTAATATGGTTTTGCTTGAACAATTGCCAATGCAAGTTCATCCTTTGGTGTCTTTTAAAAATATCACGACCAAAGAAATTAGAGAACACAAAGACACTAACAATTAAAGATACGTATAACTATATTTCAACTATGGAAAGCGAGTAAACTTACAACGACACAAAGGCCTCCACTTCAGCCATCAATGGATTCAGTTCCACATATGAAACGTTATACGCATTGGACACAGTACGCTCATCTGGAGTGGACATTGTAATGGTAAAGTTTAATCCTTGAAAAGGAAATTTTGATATTTTTATGAAAAAATTAATACTAAGCTATATTAAAAATACATTTCCAAACTTTAATTTTCCCAAACCTCAACACACAAATGATCGCATTCTCACCACCTCCTTGGATAGAATCACTTACATCAGTAACAAAGTTACCCCACAAGACCACTGGCAGACGTTCATCCCTAAAATCAGATAGAAAAATTGATGTTTCAGATCACAAAACATTATTACATAATAAACCAGAAGTTATAAATACATTAATACTTTTCATTACGAAGTTGCACTGTAAGTTTATGTGTTTCTTTCCCATTGGCTGATATAACTTCAATTGGGGTCACCTCCACAATATGACCTATTACATATGAAGCACAAATATATGAGTTATATCATTCAAATATCCACTCGCTTATAAGTAGAAAATAGCTTACTTATAGAACTTACCAACCAAATAGTCTGTATTGAGTGTACCATCTAGAATGTCCCTGTAGTTGACTGGTTCAAAACCAATTAGGGCATCGGGGAAATCATCACAACTCCTCACGCATGTTGTCGAGAGAAATCCAATTTTGTATGGATGTATGGTTGTTCGGTATGAACCACAAAAGGGGTTTGAGTGAAAAGTTGATGAGAATCTTTAAACTTCCTTGTAAAATGAATGAATCAAACTGATTCACGAGATATTTTTTCACATTAGTGTTAATCTTAACACCATACAAACACCAATAAAAATAGTCAAAATAAGATATTGATAAATTAAGCATACTTAAGTCCAGTAACATTCATATAAAGGATGCCTACATTTGAGTCGATTAGAATCATCTCAATCGTCAGGCCACAAGCCGCAGAATACTACTTCCAAAAATGTATGATCTTTACCTTAATCTTTCACATAGACTTGAACAGTTTCAAATTGACACAACAATTATCGCATCCATTATAGAAGAATGAGTTATGTTTGCTTAGATTTTACGTTTAGGTTATGATTAAAAAAGATGGGAGACATGAGTCATATATAGGTCTTAAAAACCTAATGCAAGACAAGTTGTATGTCCGAAAATATGAATTAAGTGTCATATATTTTTGCCTTGTTCAGCACACTTCGATGTATATATTTCTATAAACCCAAAGATATGAAATATATGTAAATATCCTATAATTAACCAACCTTGCCTATCACTCAAGGTAGGAAAATCGTTTTCAACCACACACGCATCGGTTCAATTCGTTATTACTAAATCCGATTTTGAATTTCAGTTTAAAAGCCTTAACCATAATAATACAAATCTAATCTATTAAAACCGAAGTACAAATAAGAAATAACCCTTTCTTTTACTTAATATTTACAAAGAATGCCACTGATATTATCTTTGCATCCAAACATTAATTTTTAATAAAAAAAATATTTTTTTTGGCTAAGCCCATTAACAACTTTTGTCACTGGAATTGAAAATTTCACATAAAGTATATATGTGTTTTCCAAATTTTTATAATAAAAACAGAATTGTACATATATATAGAGCATTAAATTAGTTTTGAAATTTATTAAAGGTGACTTTTTTCATATTCATATAAGATATCCAACTATATTTGAACTATAAAAAGTAATGTTAATAATTTTCGATTATAATATGAACTTATTCTTTTATAAAAACAAAATCGTGTAACTTTTCATAACAATTTAATGACTAGAATACATATTAATATTTATTATAAATGGTTATATATACAAACAAATACAATGTATTATCCATTTGCACGATATATGGTTATATATAACTTATGTAATTTAAAACTATTAATCACCATATAATACATATACACAGTTAGGCCTAGGAGAGACTGATATCCAAGATATTTTAGGATATTCAAATTCGGATATGCATTCGTTGGATCCGTAAAATTGTTATCATGATCCGGATTCGAGCCTTCAGGATATTTAGACTAAAATCTGAATATCCGTGGATACTCGGACACAGTTAGGCCTAGGACAGATTGAATATTCGAGATATTTTAGGATATTCGAATTCAGATATGCATTCATCGGATCCGTAAAATTGTTATTATTATCCGGATTCGAGCCTTGAGAATATTCAGACTAAAATTCGAATATTCGCAGATACTCGGACCTGTTTTTTTAATTAAAAATAAATCAAAAACTAACTATTAACTATCTATTAGTTTATTTAAAAATATTATATTAAAAACTTTAAAATCATTAAAATGTAATAAAATTAAAATTTTTGTTATTTTATATATAAATATATATAATATACATAGATAACTATAATTAAATTTTAAATATTTAATATCCGGATCTATACCCGGATCTGGATATTTAGACCTAAAATTTTACTATCCAGATTTGTATCCGGATCAGCTGAATCCGTAAAATCACTATTAGGATCCTTGAATATCGGTTTTCGAAGCGGACGAAATCCTAGATCGGATAAGAGATATCGAATATTAAGTTTCAGTTATATATATATATATATATATATATATATATATATATATATATCAAACAAATTGCTTAAAATATTTGAAATTCATAAAAGTAACATCCGCGCGGGCGCGCGGATCAAAGGCTAGTTTCTTTTTAATACTGCATGTTGGAATATAAGGTATGATACTGTATGTTAGAAAATCATGCACGTAGATTTCAATGCTAAGAATTGTTCTATTAGATGTAATTCAAGAATCAGAAACAGATTATTAATCAAATAATTTAAGAACCAAAGTGACTTGGGGGTTATGAAAATCACGAACAACTAAGAAGTTTGTGTCGTTCCATATACCTCTATCCAAGCTTCTCTTTGCCTTGCTTCCCATGAATATTGTTTTTGTCCGCAGTGTCTCAAGCAGATTCATGTCAAGCATAACTCTGTCTGTTCCGGATGTGTTTGGATTGTACCGGGACCGTGCAGATCCTTTGAGATCATAGATTCTTGATATTCTTCTGTTGTAGAAGAGATTCTCCATCACCATTATATCCATTTCTGTTTCTTTTCCACCTTCTCAGTGCTTAATATATACCTGCAAGCCACATCATTCATATCAATCACTTCAATTTAACAGAATAGCTAAGGCGCTAAAGACTACACTCCCTATACTGTAAGTAACCTCGTAGATACCGAGAATCTTAGCTAGACAATTCGGTGAAGGCACTTCTCGTCTTGTGTTCTTACCTTGAAAGAAGAAATCTCCTATCAGACCAATCCACATATTCAATTCTAACAATAAAAAGGCAGAGACCTCGTTTCCACATAAACCCATCCGCGAGAACATGCTACTCTAACAAACATCATCATGAGATATAGGAAAGAATGTGGTTTTCTTTATTTGTAAGCAAAATAGGAAATATAATTATGAGGAGCTCTATATAAGCTACACGTGGCCAAAGTAATGTGAATGCATTAACTCTAATGCTTTGATTTTAATATATAAGGGATGTTTTTTGGAAAATTCGACCTATTAATGTTATTATATTAGATTTTGAGTTAGGACACAATTCTAATTATTCTGCTTTATTCAAATTTTAAAATCACACTTTTACTGAATATGTCATGTAATCTCTAATAATATCAAATGTTGTTTGAGACAAAAAGAAGAGTTTTGTTCACGTATAATTGGATTCTTAGCAATGAGATATTAATTACAAAATACACTCTTAAATTACACAATAATATGATCACATTGATGTCTATAAACTTGTTATTTAAGGTTTTAACATGTATAAGTTTATTTTAAATAGCTAAGTTATAGATTGCTATAGTGATATATATTTAACGTAAGAGAAACAATTATGATAGTTACGATATATCATCTATATAAATATTTGATAGTATCATATTTATAACTATTTAATCTTTATACAAGTTGGTTGATTCTTATTTTTTGGTGTTTAATTTGGATTCATATTAAAAATCTGTATTATTGTTTGCAAAGTAATTTTTTATCTTTGAATTCACGCGTTAAAAGTTAGAGCGGCTAAAATTAATAGACACCTTTAATGACTTTATATATAATATATAACACAAGATGAGTGTGGTCATTGGTTTAAAGAGAAAAATGAGATATGTCAATCCAAATTCTATATTGAAAGTTTAGAGAAACAATGTCTAATATATAATAGGATATCCAACTGTGATTAATACTTACTATGTTTTTTGAGAAGAAATACAAAAGTAAATTCATGCGAACTTACCTATTAAATCTAAAGTGGATAATATTGTAATAATGACTATAAATAGTTGGACAATAAATAGTAATCCCAACTAGAGAACAAGCATTGAAGCTGATGATGATGCGATAAAAAGTCCAAGTGACGATGAACAACTAAAGCTGATGATGATGGTGATATACAGATACAAACTATATACATATTACTTGGTCCATTAGTTAACTGCTCATACATTTTTCTTAATGATCTGCATTCTGCACTAACAATAGAAAAGAAGAAAAACACACATCACATGTTCTTCTTTCTTCTCCCCGGTGAAGCTACAACCGCCAGAACATTCACCTCTCTTTATACATTTTCAACTGATTCCTACAACGAAATGATCAAAAACTCATCGATTCACCGAGTCATCATCGTCCAACAACATCGAAGAATATAAATCATTACTCATTCGCTGATCCATAAAACCAAGCTCATCATCAGATTCTCCTTCTCTCAACATCACAATCATCTCGACAGCTTCTCTCATCTCCAACCTCCTCTCTTCTTTCTCTTCACAACAACTCAACCCTACTTTCAACAAATTAATCATTTCCCCTTTACAGTTCTTCTTCCCTTCCATTTCCTTGTCGAACACGTCACCTGTTTTCTTCTCCTTAACCATGTTACTAACCCAAGTCACAAGGCTCATGTTTGGATCATAACCTTGCGATAAGTAATTTTCAGGGAATCTCCCTGTCAAAACCTCCAATATCAACACACCAAGACACCAAACATCTGTCTTCTTTGTTAAGACTTGTTCTTTTGCCGGTCCATACTCTGGTGTTTTGTATGCAGTCATGAAGTTATGTGCATGCTCTGAGCTCATCACTGGTCTTAGAGCGTAATCTGTTAGCAGTGGCTCGAGTGATTCGTCTAAAACCACGTTTGATGACTTTATATGACCGTGAGGGATCGTTAATGTAGGTAACTCGTTGAACAAGTAATACAAACCCTTTGCTACTCCTTTTATTATCTTTAAACGTGTGGTCCAATCCAATCCAGGTTGATCCGCTGAATGGTTAGCTGAAAAAAAAAACAGAACATAGAATTCAAATTGTTAGTAATCTCCTATAAAAGACCTAATCTATTAATGTAATATTAAAACATACTGTGAAGATGGCTTGCCAAGCTATTATTAGGCATAAACTGAGTGACTAAAAGCTTCTCTTCTTTCCGGTAATAGTAAGCGACGAGAGGCAATAGATTCGGATGGTTTAATCTCCCTAACCGTCTCATATGCTCATGAAACTCATCTCTTCCGACATTGTTCATATGTTTATACCTCTTCACGACCAATGTTTGTCCGCTAGATATTGCTGCTTTGTATGAAGCACCAAATGTTCCACTACCAAGAACTTCAGCTGAAGCTCTAAGAAGATCTTGAAGACCGAATCTTGGAACATTGTCCCGCACAAATAGAAGCCTGCCTCCTGGATCAGGCATTGATCTTTTCTTTGGTTGAGTCACAATAGATTCTGCTGGTTTGTTGTTCCTAATCACTGGTTCATGATAGGTATAGCTCTCTACACTTTCCTTTCCTGAGGAAGAATAAGCTGACAAGCAATTTCTTCTTCTTCTTCTTGACTGAATGAAACAGAACACAAGCGCGATGATCACTAGTAGTATGCCGAGAACAATCATAATGATCGCTATAGTGCTAAAGGAACCAGTCTTGCTCCCTTGGGGAGGACTAAGAGGAAGACTAGGATGAGATCCTGGATCAACAGGAGTTACTGGAGAGGAAGGAGAACATGGACTTAATGGAGGACAACACAAATCTTTGTTACCTAAAATTAATTTACAAAACATAATTAAACAATCTTTTTATAAGAAATTAATAAAGGACACAAATTTATTTTATCTATTGTACTTTGCCAAAATTTTTAGAGCCCTAAGCTTATATAGAAACAATATATAAGCAAAGAAAATATGTAATGAAAATAAAAATTCTGGTTCGATGGCTGTTCTCCACAAACATTCACGGATAATATTACTAATTTTCAAAAAATTATACATATGCCTTAATCAGCCGCTTATGTGGCTTATTCCATTGGCCGACACCATCTATACAAAACAATGAAAATGTACCTGCGAAAGAGCCCGGATCCATGTTTTGGAGGCTTTCAGGTATGGGTCCAGCAAGGTCATTGTTCTCAAAGCTAGCTAACTTAAGATCCTTTTGTTTGAAATGTGGTATCTGCCCTTGAAACTGATTACCATTTAGCCTTACCTCTACAAGCCTTGGCAAAGAAGCTAGAGAAGAAGGAATTGTTCCACGGAACGCGTTATTGGCCAGCAAAATTTTCTTCAAATGTGGCATATCTTGAAATGCAAGCGCGGGTATCTCCCCAGAGAACCGGTTATTAGACAAATACAAGGATCTCAACGCAGTGAGCCTATTAACCTGAGGCATTGGTCCATTGAACTCATTGTTCATGAAGCTTATGGTTCGTAGATTCTTCATAGGAACCAATGGGTCGAGGTCTAGTTTCCCGGTTAAGCCTAGACCCTCGAGTTGTATCCCCCAAACGTAGTTACTACAAAGAACACCAAACCAATTCGCTTCATTTCCTTGACATGGTGATGTTGATGGATCCCAACTAAAAACACTGAACCATTTGCTAATGTGTCTTTGAATCTCAAGAGACAATCTGCGTCTGAATCTGGAACAACTACTTGAGACATTACGGCCGGACATAACAAGGTGATGAAGATGAATATGCAAGAATGTAGATTTTTCTTTGAGGCCGTGTTACACGCAAGCATAACCGGGTTCTCCCAATTGCGCATTGCGGTTACACACGCGATGGAATCGATTTGATCTCTGTGAAATCTTTCTTTTTTGTTCTTCTTGTGTGTTCCGTGAGAGCCAAGAAATTGTATGAATGGAAAGAGGGAAGAACAAAACCTACCAAGAATAGACAAACCAAGAGTGTGTAAATTGGCAAAGATGTGATTCTTTTCTCCCTTTTTCTTATCTTTCTATTTTCGTTTTTGGATTTGTAACGTCTTAAGATTGTTATTAGGTGAGAGAGAGATCTTTGGATAACCATTCGATTATCTTGTTCAAGTTATATATATGTAATCCTTGTTGTTTTCGTTTCTAGATGGTTTATTTGGTATAACAATATTCTATATTGTATCTGAACTAATTAAACAATGTTTTATAAATTATAGCTTGTAGAATTTGTTTAATTTCTTTTTCTTTTTATCGCCAATTACCCTACAAATAATCATTTATTTATGGGCTGATGATCTATATCCACATAAAAATTATCATATAACATCAAATCCCCAGTAAAACTATGACCTAGTTCTAATTCTCCCAAATTGAAAATTATAAATTTATTTTTCCATGAATTTAATATTACAAACATATTTCTCTTTAAATTGATAGTTCGAAATTCAATTTTCCATAGACCATATTTTTAACCGGTTTACAATTAACCAAACAACTTTAAACTAGTTAAACCAAAAAAAACTTTAATTTGTTTTAAAAAATATTTGTCAATTAACCTACATTTTGAGTCTTCACACACGCGGATCTCGACTGACCAATTTCTAACTTACACTTGAGACTCAAGCCAACACACACGTAGCTTGATCTACACGTCATGACCCAACATCTCTTGGTCACCCTGTTTGACAACTAGCCTTTTTCTCTTTTTAAAAACCGAACCTACTCTCAATAACCCATTTCATTTATATACTCTACACACCAAGTGATTCTAGAGTATTCACTTTATTTTATTTGCGACACAATATCTTCATCTGGATTTAACAATCTCAACCTCTTCATCTTCACTCAAAACATTGAGTTTACAAGCTCCCCCTTTTTGTCTGCATCTGTCATCGATTCATCATCATCCTGCAAAAACACATCATCCAACCTTGTGCACAAAATGAATTTGATTCTATAGAACCAATAAAAAATCGAATTCAAAGACAAAGGATCTACTTTAGGAGCAAGCATTCAACCGTTAATTCTATAAAAAAGCATTACAAACTAATGTCGAAGGTTTTTAAAACAAGGCGGTGAAAAACAGATACACCAAAACTAATCTCCCCCTGAATGAGAGAACGATCAGACAAAAACAACACACTTCATTCAATTCTTTTGCGTCCCCTTGGTCCATGGCGATCCGGTAGTCCATTGCCAATCATCATTGGTGCTCCAATTTTCTCTTCATCTGCCGGAAGGACAAGAATCTCTTGTTGAAGCTCAAGTACCTGATGGATGAGATTTGCAAGAATGATTTTCCTTTCTGGATCAAGGTACATTGACATCTCTACGACTTGATCATACATGAGTTCTCCAAAGTTAATGTCTTTGAGACTAGAGATCGCAGAGATCAGACGGAGACGCCTCTTAATCATGGTGTCAGAGTCAAGTCCCAGTAACCAATTGAGCTCGCACACTCGATAGAGAGTATGATAAAGGGGAAGAAAGGGCAGAGAGATTGAATCTGGTCCATCCTGATCACTGATAGCTAGTAAGAGTCGAAATAGCGAGGCTCAAGTCGAAACTCTGTCAGTCAAAAGATCGATCCACAAATTGAGTTAACATAATTGTGTTGATGACATTAGGGTCAAAACTGAAATACCTCCCACTAATGATCACACAATCAACCGACTAAGCCAGATTTGAGATAAGCTTCCTAACAACCCTAAGAAAAAAAGGACGCACATACAAAACAATGTATGTCCATTCTACATTATCGATAATTCTACGAGCTTCCCTAAGATTGACATCCTCAGAACGAATAGTACCTTAAGCGATGAAACCTCTCAAGCATAGATCTAGATACTTAAGCACGAACCAGAGGTTGTTCATCGGAAAAGACGGGACGGATGTTTCCGATATGCTGCTCATACGAGAGATAAGGAGCATGAGCGACGAGATCAAGAACTTGAGAATTTCCTTGACATGTTGATGTTGATGAATCCCAACTAAAAAACACTGAACCATTTGCTAATGTGTCTTTGAATCTCAAGAGATAATCTGCGTCTGCATCTGGCACAACTACTTGAGACATTACGGCCGGACATAGCAAGTTGATGTAGATGATGATGAAGAATATGCAAGAAGATGATGATCGATAACTTGAGAATTTTCCATGGGAGTCGCAAAAGAAAGATCAAGAGAGAGCTAAAAAGAGATTTAGAGAGAGAGATAGAGAGAGAGATGCATAGAGAGATATAGGTTTCAAAAACAAATAAAAATAGAGCGAGATGGACACTCAAATGTCTCGTCACATCTTTTAAAGTCTCATAAGGCGTGATCAGCACCCACGGTCTTTTGGGATAACCTATGTTTACTTTTGGGCCAATCATAATTTTCAATTCATGTGTAGCACATCTTGGGCCCTAAACCTTCGAACCGAATGCAACATTATTTCAATTTTAGGCATTTTGTAGACATCATGAAGAGACCCAATACAATCAAAAGCCCACCATCAAAACTTAGCCAAATTTACATGTCTAAAACACTATAGAATAAGACTAGTTATCGAAACATGAATCATTTTACCTTCTAAAGACTTACCACCACTACATCAAAATAGTCCATGTCTCAACACGATACTGCATTTCTCAGCTGAGACGCATTCATACCTATCTTATGTATTGCCCCTTTCCTACAGTTTCTGTTGGTGATAGTATCATCCAAGTAAATTCATAAGAGTGATTCTATTCATCGAAAGTTATGTTACTGTTCTAGAGCTTGGAAAGTTTTTCACTCTTTCTTAGATACTGCTTTTCTCAGATGAGATGCATTCATACCTTTCAAAGTATTAATAATTTTTTATTATGAGTTTCATATGTTGGTTTCTCTTCAACATGAATGATTAAGCTCTAGATTTCAGCAATTACTTCATAAATCTCTACTCACTTTACCATAAACAGTTTTTTCATATGAGGCATTACAAACAGTAGTGAATCTCTTTCTATAAAACTAACTTGATCTCAGTCCAAACATTGATCACAATCAGGTGTAAACTGTTGTAGCAGCCTAACCCGGCAAGATTGTTTATCTTTCTGAGACTGATCCTATCATTTCTAGGAAAAACTATACTAGTTTGACACTTTCCACAAGTGAGACATACTTTGATCACAATCTGGGATATTAGTCATTTAGGAGCTAATCATCTAAGTCTTATTACTCTTTATTGTTCATAGATCCCCAAAGCTTTTCGCAGATGCCGAAAACTGTTGAGGTCTAGGGGTTTAGTAAATATATCATATAGTTGTTCTTCAGATGGTACATGCCTAATGATTGCAAGTTTCTCCCCAATCAGTTCTCTAACAAAATGATGCCTTATGTCAACATGTTTGGTTCTAGAGTGTTGAACATGATTTTTGATATGTCTATTGCACTTTGATTATCACAATGCACAAGAAAAGAGGGAATATTGATACCATAGTCATTGAGAATGTGCCGCTTCCATAAAAGTTGAGTGCATCAGCTTCCAAGAGCAATGTATTATTCTTCAGCAGTCGGCAAGGACACACAATTATATTTCTTACTATACCACGAGAATACATTATTACCGAGAAAGAAACACCGACCTAACGTGCTCTTCATATCGTCGAGATATCCTGCCCAATCTGCATCACAAAAAACAGCAAGATTTGTGTTAGTTTTGATAGTCTTATTCATTCCATAGTTAAATGTACCCCTCACGTATTTGATGATCCGTTTTACTTCTTGTAGATGAGAGACCTTAGGATTAGCCTGATATCTAGCACACAAGCCCACTCTCAGACACATGCCAGGTCTACTAGCTGTGAGATATAGTAAGCTACCTATCATCACCTTATAGAGTTTCTCATCTACCTTTTGTACCCTCTTCCTCTTTGCTTAACTAAACTGTAGTGCTCATTGGTGTTCGCATGGTCTTATTTGTCTCCATGTCAAATCTTCTCACAAGGTTTCTTGCGTATGTGCTCTGAGAAACAAAGATACCTCATTCAGATTTTTTTATTTGTAGACCAAAGAAGTAGTTAAGCTCTCCAACCATGCTCATTTCAAACTCATTGGTCATAGGTTTTAGAAACATATCAATTAAGCTCTCTTTGTAGCCCCGAAGATTATGTCATCAACATATATATGAACGATCATAATGTATGCTTCGTAATTTAGAATAAACAATGTTTTGTCAACATTCCCCCTCTTGAATCCAGCTGAGAGAAGAAACTGTGTGAGTCGTTCATACCATGCTCTTGGAGCCTGCTTGAGTCCATACAATGCTCTCTTTAACTTGTAGACATAATCAGGATGCTTTGGATCTTCAAACCCCTTTGGTTGTGCAACATACACTTCTTCTTGCAATACTCCATTCAAAAGGCACTCTTGACATCCATCTGATACAGCTTAATTCTCAGTTCGCATGCAATCTCGAACAAAAGTCGTATGGATTCAAGGCGAGCGACTGTGCAAATGTTTCATTGAAATCAATTCCTTCAATTTGAGAGTAGCCTTGTGCCACAAGCCTCTACTTGTTTCAAACAACATTTCCTTCTTCATTTATTTTATTCTTGAAGATCTATTTGTACCAACCACATTAACCCCCTACGGCTTTGGACACACATCCCACACACCCAGTCTAGAAAACTGCTCGAGCTCTTTGTGCATGGAGTTTATCCAGAACTCATCGCCAAGTGCCTCATTTATGGTCTTTGGTTCGATCATTGAAATGAAACACGCTAGTTTTACCATTGCTTTGAAGTCAATCTGCTTATTCCGAGTTTTTCTTCATTCATTCAGAACACCAATAACATCCTCTATAGAGTGATTCCGATGAACTTGAGTAGGAACTGGTTCTTCCTTCTCAGCCACTTATGTTTCACATGCCTCATCATCACTTACATTCTCCACTTTTTACTCATCATTTTTGGACTTCTTTTCCTCTAGTTGTGTTTCAACTGGTTATAGCAACATGCTTTGATTGTCATCTAACACAATCAAATCCATGTTGTTGTAAACCCGATAAGCCATGTTGTTGGTGGAGTAACCAAGGAATATTCCTTCATCACTTCTTGAGACAAACTTTCTCAGCTGATCCTTATCATTCAAGATATAGCAGATGCAACCAAACACATGAAAGTAACTCAAGTTTGGTGGTTTCTCTTTCCAAAGTTCATATGGAGTCATTTTGGTTCCTGGTCTTACATACACACGATTGATGATGTAGCAAGCAGTGTTGATAGCTTTAGCCCAAAACCGAGTTGGAACGTTGTTGCCATGTAACATGGCTCTGGCCATTTCCTGAAGTGTTCAATTCTTCCTTTCTACTACACCATTTTTTGGGGGCGAGTTCGTAGAGCTGAATATTGATGTATAATTTCTTTCTCTTGACAAAATTTCTCAAAAGCCTCATTCAAAAATTCTCCTCCATGATCACTTCTAAATTTACAAATTCCTTTTTTTCTAACGGTAACTGTAAGGAAAGGATTTTGAAGCTGTTGAGCACATCTGATTTTTCTCTGAGAAACATCACCATGTCTACGAGGATAGTCATCAGCCAGCACAAAGATATACCTTTTGCATGTGATACTTTCGGTTTGGACTGGTCCCATGAGATCCATGTGTACCAGTTCAAGGAATCGTGTAGTTTTGATGTCTGAAATCTACTTATTATGTATCTTTACTTGCTTTCCTTTGCAACATGCATCACATACTAGATCAGTAGAAGTATCTAGTTTAGGAACACCTCTCACTACACCGCTGTTCACTATTCGGCTCAATCTATGAGTACTCATGTGTCTCAATTTTTTGTGCCAGATATCGAGCTGAGGTTTCATAGTTAGCAAGCACTAATTCGTTGCATTCCACAGATAACAGTTGTTCCCTGACCTGATCTGATGGAGCTTCACGTGTCCTTGCTCATCCAACACTTTGCTATCTATCTTTTGAAGATAACCGTTAGTCCCTCATCAAACAGTTGACTTATGCTGATCAGATTAGCTTTCAGTCCTTCTACTATATACAAGTTTATCAGTTGTGGTTGTTCCGAGTTCTTAGTGTGACCAATTCTGTGTATTCTGTCTTGCTTACCATCACCAGAGGTTATCCTGCCTCCTTTCATATGAGCTATCTCAAGCAGAATATCTTGATTTCTAGTCATGTGTCGTGAGCATCCGCTATCAAAATACCAATCATCAGATTGTTCTCCTTCGTTTGATGTGTAGGCAACATTTGCACGTTTCATTTGATCTTCATCTAGTGGCTTTTGATATATAGAGTAGAGATCACTCTTGGCTATCCATGAGTTCTCAAACTTGTACCTTTCTAGAAAGCACCCTCTGGATCTCCAAGCCCTTCCAATCTTCTTAATCAGTTGATAGCATGTCTCCTTCTAGTGACCTGATCTTCAACACACGAAACACTTTTTGAAGACAGAAGCTTTCCGGTTTTCGTTTAGTTTTCTTCTACACTCTCACTATGTTCCTTCTTGCATGAGATTTTCTTTTCTCGATTATTAATTCTTGTTTCAGATCCACGTTCTGCGAAGGTTGACTCCTAATTCCATCTGAAGTTTTTGTGATTGGCGATCTCTCCATCTTTAGAATATTGATTTGAGCTTTCAGTACTTCTTTGTCTTTTAACAATCTGAGGTTCTCATTGGTCAGCCTTGACAAACTATCACGCAGTTCCTGGTACTTATCGTCTTCCATGATGGTCTTAGAGTCATCTTCTTTAGTTCTGATTTATCCAAAACCAAAAACCGAACCGGAACCGAACCGAACCGGAACTGAACCAAAAAAAATAGAACCGGAACCGAACCAAAAAAATCAAACCGGAACCGAACCAAAAAATCGAACTGGAACCGAACCAAAAAAATCGAACCGGAACCGAACCAAATCAAAAATAACCGAATGGTTCCTATATTTCTATAACCGAAAAACCGAAACCGAACCAAAAACCGAACGGGTACCCGAATATCCAAAATATAATTTATATATCTAAATATTAATTATATTTAGTATTTAAATTAATAAATATTCTACAAAAATATTACTTATAAACTGAACTACCCAAATATGTTTTATCCAAAGTATTTAAAATTATATGAATTGCCTTAAAAAATCGAATGACCCAAATAATTATATCCAAAATATTAAAATGTATCTGAATAACCCGAATTTTAATTCAAAAACCCCCATAAAATCTGTTCTATTACCCCGAATATTCAAAACTAACCAAAAAAACCGAAACCGAAGCGGAATCGAAAGTTTATTGAATATTAGCCGGTTTTTATAATTGTTATTCAAACCGAACAGAAAACCGAAATAATCAAACCAAACCCTAACCAAATTTCATAAATAACCGAATGGTTCCTATATCTCTAGAACCGAAAAACCGAAAACCAAAAGAACCGAACCAGACCGAACTGAAAACTGAGCGCCCAGGCCTAGATGCAGTTATGGAGTATTTTTATGGACCAGAGCACATGACGATATCATCAGACTAGGTATTATAAACTTAAGGGGTTTTATGGGAGATTTATGAAACTTTACATTCATTGTTTACATTTATTTAACTCGATTTCTATTAATAAAGTTTCACGATTATCTTATGTTATATCATAATTGTTTATTTTAGTTTTATTTAGAATTTTCTAAGTGTTTTTTAAATATTTATGGGTCAAGGTGTTTCACACTATGTTATTCGTACAGGCCCTGGTGAGCTTCCTCATCTCTGCTTTTTCTTCATTTGTTGTCTTTGTTCTCAAAGAGCCGTTGCAGATTGTTTTGAAATTGCGCATGTCTTTGTTGGGCTTCTTCTTGTGGCCCAGTCGATCATTTAGATCACGTCTGATCGCAGATCCAGAAGGTGAGATGTTGTTGTTTTGACTTTTGGGAATATAACTTAACACATCCCAGTTGAAAATAGTCTCTTTTTGAAAGGAACCATGAGAGACCCGTTCAGAGTCTGAAGATGCAATCCCAAGCGGCTCCAAAAAAATTGGATTCATCAAAAGTAGTGCTGAAAGATCCTGCACTAATAAACCACAATTCGAAAGAAAACATAAGAGGTGATAAATGAAAACCAGCAGCCGAAAAACTTTTTTTCTCCAAGGAAAAGAAAAGATCCAAACGTTAGTGACAAAAATATTCAAACAGAGTTATTCTTTAGAAGAAGAAAACAAGAGAACTTTAATCAAGATTCTTTAATTAGTTCATACATTCCTCTGCAAGGTCTCTCCAGCTTACAAGAACTAAGTTTCTGTATAAAACCATGACAAAGATAACAAAAAGAACTTTCAGGAAGATGAACAATAATCTATGACTAAGATAATTTAAAGCCAAACCATATGCTAACATGTTGCTTGTTTACTGGTCGACCTCTAGGACGTTTTTCTATCACCACTGGAGGATTATAATATGTCATTTTATTATGCCCCTCCTCCGTTACAATGTGAACATGTAATTATTCTACCATGACATGTCATTCTTCCTTTCTTTAATGTATCTTCATGTGGTTCGTTACATCGATTATGATTCCTTTTTTTGGTCTTAGGTCTGGAGGTATAATAGAAAATCTATGTAATTGCGGCTCTAACTTCATCCCTTGTACAGTTCTCATACCTTGGCATATGTTTGCTGCCACTTATGAGTAGTAAAATACTCAGATACATACTCATCAAGGTTTATTTTTTTTTCCAATGATCACACGCATACATGATTACAAGACATCCCTTTCAACTGCCACTTGCGACAACCACACGTTTTTGATTGCATGCCGACACGATATCCAGTCCCATGGTCATCAGTTTCATATTCACCACTTGTGATTTGGTACATGACTAAACTATTTTTCATCAGCTCTACTCTTTTTAATCTCAGCTTGTGTTCTTTTTGTAAATATTCCCTTCCATCTATTTCCAAGTGTAGACCATTTAGCATTACATACCACTATTTCCCCTCTAATGTCCTCTAACATATCAAGGAGTGGCTTTCTTCAAGCTTCTATAATGGTTTTGTTGAAAGACTCTGACAAGTTGTTGGAGCTGTCACTAGTACAAATTTTTTCCTAAAGAAAGCTCTAGACCATGTAGTAGGTCTAGTCCCTAGAAGGGATTCATATGCACATAAATTGTCGACTTTTAACGCTTCTAGTTTTTCTTTGAAGTCTTGTGTAGTATAACTCCTGATATCTTCGAAACATAGGCTTTAACTTTATCTTTGTTAGTTCTCCTCAAATTTGCAAGGATATGTCGAGCACATTCGATGTTTCACTTGTGGAAGCTCTTTATGAACAGCGTTCACCAAACCCTAAGATAAATTAACATAAAACTGAGGAATATAAACATAATATTAAAACTAGATACAGATACTCATGATCACTGCAACAAACCTTTGTTTATCAGATATTATTGTTATGGTATTTCCTTGTCCAAGGATGAACCACTCCCAATCAACATTCTTTTCAATATCAACTTTAGCCATGCGATAAGAAAAATTCTATTTGCATCTCGACCAACGACATCCAACAACGTGCCCTTTATATCCACTTTTAGAAGGCACCATAGAATCCAATAATTCGGCGACATGTTTGCTTCCATGCTTCCCTTAGTGCTTCAAAGGGTATATAAATTCGGTCTAAGACGTTCCTTAAACATGTCATAACTTGTAGGAACTTTTAGCATCTTTGAATAACTCGATCTATTACAAACACATTCATCTATATAAGTTTTAATCATCAGCTTCTTTTCTGACTTCTCAAACAAGAAATAAACACTCTGAGGACACTCTGTCGATGAACGAATTGCCCCAAGCTTCTTAGTCATTGACATATCATATTTGTTTTCAAAGAATACTCAAGCAAAGCATACTTGAAATCTGTGGCAATATTGAATGTTTTTCCTAAATACAAAAGTTCATCTGGATCTATATACTTTGAATGAAATTATATCATATTCTTATCATACTCATCCTCTGAAGAATCAGAAATATGATGAATTGTATCATCCTCGAACAATTCACAGCCATTATCATCATCACTTACATCATCATGAGCAATATCTTCGAACAATTCCTCTAACTATGAACACACACCTTCTTAAACCCTATCAAAATTATCAAAGTCATTCTCATCAATACTGGTTCTACCATGATTTTCAGAACCCAAACCATTGTTTTTCTCTTCTCTACTACTGTATTGGATTTTTTTTCACCAACTATTGCTTCATTCTTTTCTGGAATATCTCTGGTCATAGCAAGACTATCAATACACAATAAAAATGAAGTTTAATTAAAAATTTTGTCAACTCAAGCCAAAGAAAGAATCAAATAATATATTATTACTAATATGGCACTTAGCTCTAGGTCAATCTTCTAGCTTCTATTTTTCGGTCTCCTATTGTGCATCATGAATTTGCTTAATTCAGAAATTGAGGGTTTCCAAAAAAGAAATTGGGGACTTGAAATTTATAGATAATGTTTGAAAGAAAATGGTGTTAGAATATTTAATAACAGAGATGTATGAACGATGATATAGGATAGTATAGGTTCTTTTTTGGCCCAAAATATAAAATTTCTAATTTAACGAGCTTCTTTACAAAATTTGAATATTTAGTTGTCTTAATTAAAATCATGAACTTAACTAGGCCGAAATTAAATAATTAGGGATTGAATATGTCAAAACCTAAATTTTACGATAATAAATCCATATTGATTTTAATCCATAACGAACAGTTTTATGTACCAGAACTTCCATACTACCTTCGTTTCGATTTATTTTTCGTTGTAGAGAAAAAAAATTATTTCAAAATAAGTGTCATTTTATAATTTTAATGCAAAATTTATTAAATTTATCTGTTATTATATTTTTGTATTGGTTGAATTGTGGTTAGATATATAGGTAATTGTGTTTTTATCTAGAAAATATGTAAAATTAAATATTTTCTTAATTTTTGTGCACAAACCTAAAATGACAAGTAAAGTGAAACGGAGGGAGTAATATATAAGACGAGTTGTTTGTATTACACTCTCGACCAGTTCACACTCTAAATCTGTTAGAATATAATTTTGTAGAGAAGTATGAAAACATTATTTAAAGAGATATACAAATATGTTTAATTTGCTACAAACAAATATAACCTATTATTTATTTATACAATATTTTCTTATAATACTAATAGTTTTAGTAGAAATATAGAAAACTGTAATGTTTCGTTTATATTATTTATATATAATTAGATATATGTATATTATTTCTTTTCGTTTTATTTATAAAATTTTAGTGTTAAAGAGATATGCAAGTTTCTGATATCCTGGTTGTAAACTCATATCTTAAGGAAATTAACATTGTTATCAAAGTGTCCAAATCTAAATAGATACTAGAACTTGATCCGCGTAGCCGCGCAAGTGTTTGTTTTTATTTTTTATAAATAAATATTTTTTTGTATATGTGATAATATATATTTTATAATGTACTTTTCTTAAGTAAAATTTTAATATGAAATTTATAAACATAATTATATATAGTATATATTGAATAATTTTATTTGTCTTGTAAACTGTCAGTCGTATAACCCCACATTTTTATAATATGACCCATACATTTTGTACAAATGTTTTTATTTTTATTTTTTATGGATCAAAATTTTATGATAATATATAATAATTTCTGATATACTATTTAAAATCTGGTGCTATATATATTTTACTCTCTTCTACAATTATCATATTTAATTTACGTTGGGATATTATTTATATGAAAATATATGTAAAAATAATATTCTATATAGTAATTTATATATTATATAAATGATTAATTTTAAATTTAATTATTTGTTATGGTTGTTTAATATGATAAAAAAACAAATGCTAAAAGTTATGATTAAGTTGTTTTTAGTGGCGTTTAAGTGTAATTAAGTAGTTATTTTTGTTAATAATCAATTTAGGAAATTTCTATTATTAAAAGAGAAAAAAGATAAAGAAGACTTAATTATAGATTCAATATTACTTCATTGGCATTTTAGTGTATATAAGTGGTAAAACTAAGGGACATTTATGAGCTAGCGAGGCAGATGTGTGAGAGATTGCGGGGTGCAGAGACGTTTGCATATCGACGCAGAGTATGATTGCGGGGGTACAGAGACAAACTTATGTACTATCGACGCAAAATATGTATATTCTTATGAGGAAAATGCGGGGTGTATGGACTAGCCTTACGCTATCATCGCATTGTGTGTTTTGTTTGATGCTTTAGGCATCGTGTGTGTTCATGTTAGAGTTAAACTTCCATAGTGGGAGTTCTATTTACTTAGTCAGAAGTTTGCGTGTTTAGCATCTCATAGCTCACTGAGTAACTCTCATGTCACTCACTCCTCCTTTTTTCCCCTTTCAGATGAGACTGACGATCAGGAGTGATCATTTCAGATTGGTGCTTTTGAGTGTTTTCATTTCCTTTCTTTTTTAGATTCATGAATTTATGCTTATCATTATTTTCGAATATTATTCTATTTATTGAACTTCTGGTGTTGAAATGACTTTTTACAAAATAATAAAATGAAGATTTATGAGATTATTATTTATTATGTTATTTCAGAAATGTGGGTTTCATACATATATATATATATATATATATATATATATATATATATATATATATATATATATATATATATATATATATATATATATATATATATATCATGTATGACTTGTATGTTGGTGGCGAGGTGTAGGAGGGAAATGTTGATATAATTGAACCTAATGCCATAACTCTGTACGTAGAAAATGGGCAAGCAAATGGTCAGAAAGAGGGGATGGAGGCAGAGAATGGTGATGATGATACAAGAGGAGATGATTTTATGGAGACGGACACCGGTGCTGAGACGGAGACATCTACGGGGACGGAGACAGCTACGGGGACGGAGACAGCTACCGGGATGGAGACCGCTGCTGGGACGGAAAAGGCAGCTGAGAGTGAAACCGCTCCTGAGATGGCAGATAAGTATGTTGAGCAGCCTCCTGTGGAAAAATCAAGTCAGGTTATTAAGACATGGGAAGATGGCTTGGGTCTGAGTAAGCTTCAGGAATTTCCAAGCAAGAAATTAATTCAAGAGATTGTGGACAGAGCCGCATATGTTGAATGCTTTCGGTATGTTACAAAAAAGTCGGATCGCAAACGATTGGTGCTAAAATGTTGTGTAGGAAGCTGTAAATGGGGTTTAAGAGCTGCAAAGATTAGAAATACCAAAATGTTTTTCATTAGGAGGTACACGGGTGTGCATACATGTTGTCGGACAAGTTAAAGCGGTTGCAGCAAGAGCAAGAGGAGAGGCTCAGCAGCATTAGTTGCTACCTATTTGAATGAGCGATATCCTGGAAAAGTGAGAACTCATGTTCCAAAAGATATCGTTGAGGTGATAAAGTTGGATTTTGGGCTGACAATATCCTACTCCACAGCATTGAGAGGGAAAAAATTAGCTATATCTCATTTGAGTGGTAATTCAGAAGACTGCTACAGGATGCTTCCTAGCTACTTGTAGATGTTAGAGCAAGTCAATCCAGAAACAAAAACAAGTTTGAAGTTGGATGAGGCAGGTAAGTTCAAGTACTTGTTCATTGCGTTGGGAGCATGTATTGAAGGGTTTGCGGTCATGAGGAAAGTGATAGTTGTCGACGCCACATTTTTGAAGAACGGGTATGGCGGTGTACTAGTATTTGCTAAAGCTCAAGATCCCAATCGTCACCATTATCCCCTCGCTATTGTTGTACTCGACGGTGAGAATAAAGCTAGTTGGAAATGGTTTTTCGAGATGCTCAAAACTGTTATCCCGGACTCTTCTGAATTGGTTTTTATGAGAGATAGAAACCCAAGCCTCATCATGGCTGTAGCTAATGTGTTTCCACAAACTCACCATGGGCATTGTATATGGCATCTGGCCCAGAATGTAAGAGCTCATGCTTGTAACACCAACAAAGCCGTAGTTGGATGGAGATTTATGGAGTTAGCTAGATGTTACACGAGAGCAGAATTTGAATCTACTTATGCAACTTTTAAGGTGAGATATCCCTCAGCGTACAAGTATGTGGAGGAGCAGACTGAGAAAGACACTTGGGCAAGGTTTTTTTTTCCACGTGACCGATACAACTTGGACACTAGCAATAGTGTGGAGTCCATGAACAACACGTTTAAGGACGCAAGGAGGTATGCGTTAATACCACTGTTGGATACAGTCATCAAACAATTCTCTGAGTGGTTTAATGAACATCGGAAGGACGCTGTCTCTGGATCGATGGATACCAAACTGGTTCCTCTTGTTGAGAACCACTTGCACGACCTATGGGCCAAAGCTGATAAAACACCGGTGTGTGTGCTAAATAGTTATGAGCTTGAGTTCGAGGTAACGGACAAGGAAGATGGGAAGATCTATTTGGTGAACCTGAGAGTGAAGAGTTGTACTTGCAAGGTGTATGATTATGAAAAGTATCCTTGTATACATGGTCTTGCTGCTTACTTGTATTTGCTTGACGTTGATGATGGTCCTGACCGTCGACGTGGTGAGAAGATAGAGTATCACGAGTTGTGCTCAAAATATTACTGGGCAGAACTTTGGGCACTGGCTTATTACAAGACCATTTATTCTGTCCCGCACATGTGTGATTGGAACGTACCGGATTACATCAGAGAGATTCAGGTGATGCCTCCAGAACGTCTGAAGAAGAAAGGGAGGAAAACTGATAAGAGGAAGCCATCAGCGGGAGAACGACGTAAAAGGACACAGAACAAAAGGCGAGCACGGCAGAACTACGGTTTCACTTGGTTGTTGTTTGGAAGGCAAAGTAATCCAACTGAATGAGACAACATCTTTGGTTTCGATTTTACTTATGTTGAACTTTTGTATTAAACCTCATGTAAAACTATGGAAAACTGCGGCTTGCTAGTATGTTACATTTTATTTTATCTAATGTGATTTAACTTAGATCCATCGATTGACCAGAATTAAACTTGTGATATAACTCATATTTTTGCTGAAATTTGATCTGTAAAAATTAAAGAAATATGTGAAAATTAAAAAATTACTTTTACATCTAATAACTCATTATTTCAAAGTTTCTCTTATACATTTCATTGTCTTTCTAAGAGCATTTTCTTAGTAAGAACAAATTAGAAAGGGACATTCCACGTCGACGTGATTTCTAACAATATATTGTACTAATCACCAATGAAACACATTGTAATCGCGAAAAATCACTAGTAAAACTACTTTAACAGATTAAAACTATAAGTAACACTAAAAAAATTAAAAATCACGAAAAGTAGAACTATGAAGAACATTGGTAATACCACAAACTTCTGTAAAACTAAGTGCAATATTTTGGAGGCAAAATTTACCGCCTAAACGAAAATATCCAAAATATTTCTGCTTTTTTGGTCAAAAAGCAGATTCCCTCTGCAGACCTGGCGACCCGTGAACTCTCTCTCTCTCTCATTCATTCCATTGTCTCTCTCTCTCACTACATTGTTGGTGTGGAAACGTCGTGTCTGTCTTTGTTTCGAAGACTAGAAGAAATCCCTTTCGAAGGTTCTATCGTTGTGAAGTAGCAATCATGGTATGTCTAGGAAATAGATAAATTTGCATGTTTTAGTTTCATTGCTTGACTATTTTTGTTTCAGAGACCGGGTGAAGCTCATCTCTTCAAGTGGGTTGACGAAGCCTTGGCTGAGGAGGTTTCGCTGGTTGAAGAAGTTGTTCAAGCCTTGGCTGTGGAGGTTTCGGTGGTTGAAGCAAGACAAAGCAGTGTTGAAGAAAATGTAGAAGGTTTGGCTGAGGACGTTTCGGTGGTTAATGCAGAGATTCGTGAAAAGAACAATCAGAACAATGGATGTCTAGGGGGTATTACATGGCTTTGTTGTAAGTTTTGGTAATTGTCGAGGTTAATTTCTTATGTTCTCTGCTATAACATGACTTTGCAATGTGTTGTCCTCTTGTAAAATGGTACTCTTATGTTGTCTCTACCTAGTTTTCAAGACAATTATCGAACATATCCTTGCTAATTTAGTCATTACCAAGTTAACAATCCACAAGGAAAATAAGTGAAACCAACAAAACACACATAATTTGTCTACTTCTCAAAAACAAACACACAAACACAAACACCTAAGTTTTCATCACCCACAAAACAAAGTCCGAGTAACACAAGTTCTTCACTTCTTTCTTTGTTTCTGCTTCTCTGCTCCAGTGACAAACGCCTCTAGCGGGGCCAATCTACAACCCAATTGGTCCACCTTCTTGTCAACTTTCTTGATCAATGCCATCATTTTCTTCATACTCTTCATAACATCATCTAATCGAATCGATTGCTGAGCTACCTCCCCAACTTCCTCCACTCCAGTATCTTCAATATCTTCCTCTTTTTCTTCTCGCGCAGCAACATCTTCGTCGTACATGTCCTTGAAAAAGACTCCTAACCCTTGCTCGAAACGCTTATGCCAGCTATCGACTGCTAGATCATCATCATCAACATCGTCTTCATCTTCCATAATATCATCCAACAGACATTCTTCTTTGTAAGATTTGGTGGGGATGATGCTGTGAATTTCCTGTAAAATAATAAAGTATCAAAGTTTTATCTAAGTTATATGATAGTTCTACCATTATTTTACCACGGTTCTACTGAAAATACAACTTACAGTCTCTTCACCAAGTTCCTTGTTTAGGAGTGAAAGTGAAAATCCTTTCATTCCAATCCGTTTGAATGAGTACCTACACATCCTGGGACATCCCTCATCAGCTCCATCAACAGGTTCTCTAAACAGATCTCTCAATTTCAGAATTGCCTCGTATGGAAGAACCTACACAACACATAATTTTGTAATACCATCATTAGTCAAGCAACAATATTCATAATGTTCATTCCTAAAAAAATATAACATTCTTGTTGATCTCAGTTCTACCGAGTTATCTTCACTTATACTAACTTTTACCTATCTAGTATACTACAATTATCAGTTCTACTAGTTTTACTGAGTTTTACACAGTATACTACAATATTTACTTCTACTAGTTATACTAAGTTTTAGTCAGACCCAAGCCATCTTTTTCTTCTCTTACTTACCTCGAGTGGAACACAAAATTCGGGTAGAGGCCATAGTGTATTCTCTTTCACCACCCCTCCAAAATGCTCCATTGTGTGAGAGATCTCCTTCAACATGTAAAAATAGGAGTATCTACCCCATGGAAAGGTCTTGCAGAATTCAAGATCATCTACCGCTCTTTGGAAAAATTCCAAAACATTTTTGGCACCTACTCCAACCTTTGTTTACGCGCAAACAACACTTCCCAAGAAGAATAGAACCACCATCCTCAGTCTGTCTCGATGTGGTCCCATGTTCACCAGCTTCTCTTTCACATCCTCCAACCTTATCGGTTCATCATCCTTGAAATGACGATTCACAAACTTTGTCCCACCACGCTCCTTGTAGTCTAGTGGATAGTTGCGACAGTTAAATCCTGAGATCAATGCGTGTTCCCTCAGCCCATAACGGATGGGAACACCATTGACAATGAACCAAACTTCTCTCCTCTTATTGCTTCCGGCTGTCCTCACCAACAACATCCACATTCTTTGATTCTTGTGGTTCTTCTCTCTTCTCATGTGAAAAATGTGTTTGAACTGCGGATGCTCCGTGAACCAGCTCATCTCCACGTTGGTAAGCTTTGGTTTCAGATTTCCTAGCGTCTTAAGCGCGTCTTCTATCATACATCTTGTCCCAAGTTTCAGTTTTTTCTTGTACTCGGATGGAGCAAAGAACATTCCTAATGGTTTGAGTGCCTCAATTTTCTGCAAATTAAATTCACTTTTAAATATTTATACCAAAGATTTACTAGTTTTACAGAAAAATCTTACTTAGTTTTCTTAGTATTACTTAATATTTTATAGTTATACCAAAGTTACTCAATCTACTATTGTTCCTTTGTTACCTCTCCATGCTCTGATCCTGCTGAATTGCGGTTTTCCCCACTGCCTTCTCCTTCTTCCGCCACATTATTATCTCTTTCCACAGCTCTTGATTCCTCTACGTTGTTTGCTACGTCCTTCTCTCTTACATCTTCCTATGATTCGCCTTCTTCTTCCTCTGATTCGCCTTCTTCTTCTTCTTCTCCTTCTCCTTCTTCTTCAACTTCTTCTTCATCTCCTTCTCCTTCACCATCTACATTCTCTTTTTCAGAGGAAGCCTCTCCATCCTTGTCAGCAGACCCTGTCTCCTTCCCTTCGTTATCTTCATTTGACAATGTCGCCTAAGAGGACTTCTCATTATCGTCCTCCCCCACCTCCGCAGATTGATGACCTTCAACCCCCACCGCAGCATTCACAAGAACATTTATCCTCTCCGTCGACTCCATTGTTGTTGCGGTGTCTCTCTCCGTGGTGTCTCTCTCCGTAGCCGCCTCTGTGGTCGTCGTCGTCGCCGTCACATGCTCCGGAGCCATCGATGAGGGCGGAGAGGCCGACATTACAAACTTCCCCCTCTTCACGGATTTCGCCTTCTCTCCCTTTTTTTCTCCGGTGGTGGTTTGTGTTTCCTTTTAGCCCCTCCCCTCGTTTCCACCATAGCTTTAGATTGAGATGAAATAATTTGAGTCGAGTGAGTGAGATTTGAGAGAGAATCGAGAGTTTTTTCTCTTTTGATTGAAAGAAGGATTTGAGAATTATTGGGGAAAACTAGGGTTTATAAATCGATGTTTTGGTTATAGTGGTTATGTTGCGGTTAGGTTGGATAGAAACGGTTGGATAGATGTGTAAGCCAAATTCGGTTAATTTGGTTTGTCCAAATTGTCGGGTCGGATGGATGGATAGTATCCAGGTTCAGATTGTAATTATATACAAAACTCTTAGTATTCTCGTCTTTTACTCTTTTTTACAAATAAACAAAATTGTTTTCTTTTCTTTTATTTGCATGGGACTATAGAGATTGCACTATGAGTTTTGGGGGCATGAGAGGAGATGCCTCCGTGCTAACAAACCTCCACACCGCACAAACCACCACTCTACCCACCACCACCGAACCTTGATCGCAACTCCAAAACCCACCACACCGTACGATCAAGCCGACTCGTGCTAACAAACCTCCACACCGCACAAACCACCACTCTACCCACCACCACCGAACCTCGATCGCAACTCCAAAAACCACCACACCGTTCGATCAAGCCGATTCGTGCGTCCATGCTCGTAAGAAAATGGGTTCGTAAGAAAACGTGAGAAGACAACTCTGATTCATAAGAAATCAGATAGATCACTAGGAAACACCGGATCCACGTCGACGATCACTCCAACGACACCTAACAGAGCAGCGATCCACATCGTCTTCGAATCCACGTCAATGGACGATGGCCGCGCCGGCCTCGTCGTCTGAATCTCACCGCCTTGGGTCGTTGATTTTCTCCTCCGGCTCCTCTCCGTCAAGTCTCTTTCACTCCACTCTGTTGAATCCTCCATCACCGTCGAAGGCTCCGATCTCCCCTTCTCTCGGCTAGGGTTTTTAGAAGAACTCGATTGTTTTCATTTTTCAATTTATTCAAACTCTCATTAAGAAAAGAAAATGCTTTGTACACGTTCGAAGGCTCTTCATGGTTGGCGTAATATGGATTTGAATATGCAAGATATGGTCCATTGGATACAGTGGAGGTTATGACTTGTAAAATCAATATTTCCTTGGTACGAAAGATTTTCTGGTGATTTCACTTTACTGTGATGTTCTAATGGCTTAAGAATCCATATAAATTTGTCTTGATGCTAAACTCCTTCTCGTTTGTGAGATATGCTCTTTGGAGTGAATTTTTTTCGCAGCTCCCTCCTACACAACTTATAAGTTCTGCTTGTATAGACTTTAATTCAATCAAAGTGTCATTGCCGATGTTGATTCTCATAAATGGTTCATATTTCGTTGCTATATCAGGAAACAGCAACACAAAAATCACAAAAAGACACTCTAGTATAAGTTCCTTACAAAAAAAACTGACGAATTGTGGTCGCACATGAGAGAAAACTTTGCTAGAAGACTTCATGTGCATTAAAAGTTAGAAGACTTCCGAGAAGACTTTCAAGTTTCTTAGATCTGAAAAAACGTCATATCCAAAAGCATTTAATTTGCTTCAAGACATTGAAAAGCTTGACAAATAAGGTAAGAACTTAAAACAAAAAAAAAAGCTTTTCAAAATTTGAAGGCTTTAAGCAACAAGAAGTTACTATATGAAAAAAAACGATTTATAGATATACATTTGAAGGAGAGAAAGAGGAGAACCATGTAATGAAAAACCTGTACAAACAAAATAAATCATTGATAAAGACATTAGATAAAAATGAGAAATTGATATAAAGTTTGGTGTTCTTAACTTCAAAGAGATTAGAGAGATGTTGGAGAGTTTCAGTTTGGAAAAAGTAAGAATTTTAAGCAATTAGAGACTTACCAAAACTCCACCATGGAGATTTACCAAAAATCTCAGATCTGTTATGAAAGAAGAGATATGAGAGAAAATCCGCCAGAAGATTTCTTGGAAGTATTGTAGAAGACTTTTATGAAGTCTTTCCTAGAAGTCTTCCGAGAAGTCTTTCCTAGAATCTTCCAAATCGTCTCAGATCTAGAAAAAATTGTATATCCAAAACATTCAATTGGCTTCAAAACTTCGAAAGGCTTCAAAACATCGAAAAACTTCAAAAATAGGGTAAGAACATAAAATAACAAAATTAGTTTTCAAAAGATAAGAGTTTTAAGCAACAAGAGGTTATCAAATGAAAAATAAGATTTATAGATCTACCTTTAAAAGAGTGAAAGATGAGAAAAATGTAATGAAAAAACCTTCAAAAACAAAATAAACCAGTGAGAAAGACATTAGATAAAAATGAAAAATTAATATAAAGTTTGGTGTTTTTAAGTTCAAAGAAATTAGATAGAGGTTGGAGAATTTTAAAATGAGAAAATTACATTTTTGTTAGTCATTTGAGAGAAAGAAAATGTGTAAATTTTTCTTTATATAAGGAAACAAAAATTCCAATAAAAATAAATATTTTCGATTCAGAAAACTTTCAAATAAATCTTCTAATAGAATACCTCATGGAAGACTTATTTGAAAGTCTTTTGCATCCTAAATTTACTAATCGCCTAGTGCATTATTTGTTGGTAGACTTAAGTCATATAAACCTTAAAATGCTTAAATTGAAGATTTGAGGGTGAGTTGCTCCATGAAAAAACCTCAAATTTATCTTTCAAATTTTATGTTATTTGCATTTTAGTCTCTAATTTTAATATAAACTAATTCTAATCACTAAACTTTATATAAATAAATAATACACACTTTAAAAATATTAAACAAGATATTTATAAATATAATTTATTATAACACAAAAATACATAATGAGAATGAAACTCTCGGTTCTCCAACATCACAATCTACATGGATTTCTTCATTTTCTATCAATTTGAGCAGTGATGATGGTGGATCAAATTCATCACAACGTCCCATCGGATAAAAGAAAAAAAAACTCAAAAGAAAATTGATGAAGATAATAACTCATCTATTGGTACTTTGGTTTCATCAAATGAACAAATCCTTAGTTTTTAAAAGAAAGTGCAACATCTAGAGAAACATGTTACGAGATGGCCCAATTGCATATATAAAATAAAACCAAAAATTTATCCCTAAAAAAATGGAGCAAGAAAATAAAATATTGCTAACGAGGTTAAGCTCTATTGATGATAATAATACACGTGAATTTATTCGATCTGAACAAGCAAGAATCATACATGAAATAACAACAATAATCTCGTACTACACAAATTTGTATGAACAATATTTTGGTGATCTTTGTTCGGGACTAAATCTACCTGATTACTAATATCAATGTATAAATTCTAGTTTTTGTAATATTTATGTATAGTTTTATTGTAAAATATTTATGCTTGTACTTTTAATTTTTAATATACTGTCATTGTAATATAATTGTTATGTGAAATAATAATTTTACTAAAATAATGTTATTTATATTAGTTTTTTATTTAAAAATATTTATATATTTTATGTACTAATTATGTGTATATATATAAGATATATTTAAATACTTAAGTAAATATAGTTATAAAGATTAAAGTAATAAGATATTTAATATAAGTAAAATTATATGTTAGTTACAAAATTATAAAAACTAAATTAAAAAGTAAATAGTATTTTGAGGACATAAACAGTAAATCTTTAAATTTGAGGTTTTACTATTCATTACCTCAAAATTTAAAGGTTTATGTGTCTCTTGAAAAATTAAAACCTCAAAATTTGAAAATATAAAAGCCTCTTAGAAATGCTCTTATTAGATTTACAACACATTGATGCTCGGGTTTAATAAAGAACGATTATGCTTTTTAATATTCACGCTAAAAACAAACGTGTATTGTCGTTTTCGACCCATTGGACTACGCATCACAGTTGACATTTTCACTAATTAAATTCGTATGCATTGCAACAAATAAAAGAATACTTGAAGACAGAGAAACATTTCTTTTTTTCTCGCATTAATAATCGAATATTGTATACTAGTGTAAATAAAAAAATGTGTAATCAATTTCTTCCTCCAACAAACGTGAAATTCATATAAGATAATAGACTGATAAAATGCTAATTACTTCTATTTTTATCAATAGATGTGAACAATCCTATAAGATTAAACCTGAAATCCAATAAGATCAAGATGATCATTTTTGGTTTATAATGAAAGAAAATACATTTTTTGTGAACACTTAGGTATTGAATAGCTGTAATTTCATCTTCACTATAGTTTTGAAAAAGAAACGTTTGAATTTACTTTTATTAAAATAACAGCTTGAAATTATTTTAAGAAATTAATTTATAAATTATTAAATATTTCAAATTAATATTTAATGTTATTATAAATTACTATAAATTCATTTTTAATTTATATAATAAAATTAGTTTTTATGATTTATTATATGCACATATCTCATAACCACAATTAAAATTATTAAAATAATAATTATTGTTATTTAATTTTTTTTTCGTCGAAAAGCTATTCTATTACTCAAACAAGAAGTGGCCTGGGTAACCAAGCCAGAATAGAACAACCAATAAAATAAAGCTTCCTGTGAAAAAATCTAGCATTCCTAGCTAGTGAGTCTGAAATTTGGTTTTTCGCCCTCAGAACATAGGAGATCTTCAAAATTAGAAAGCAAGTCGTCAGTGTCTCTATCTTCTCCAACTCCGTTGCAAATCCAAGCCATTCCCGAGGGTCCTTGATCATGGCGATCAAATCCTTGCAATCCGTTCCAAAAACTCTGACATGTCGAATGTTGTAACATATTCTCCATCGCCCAAACTTGCGCTTCCAACTCAGAATGCAAGGCTGATTCTCTGCGGATGTAATTCTGTGTGCCCATAAGTTCAGCCTTTCCCAACCCGTTCATCCAGGTCCATCCACTTCCACTAAACTGATCAGTTGTCGTCCATGATCCATCGATTATACAGATATTTCGCAAGCTTAAGACTTGGGCCTCTTCTGCACTATTACTCTAAGGAGTTTGTGATTCACTCTCATTTGCCTTAAACCATGCTTGACACTCACTTTCAGCATAACGGACTAACTCCAAAGGATCTCTGTCTATTCCCCTAAGAATTTATCATTCATGGTCTTCCAGATGTACCAGATTATCCATGGATAAGGGATAAGGATCCATGTTTGATTCTGGTTCAACAATGTTGTTTTTCCTCCAAGAGAGATAGTCCATATTAGCATAGATACACGGAAGAGGGAAAATGTCCTTACTTGTTGGTGTTGCTGATAAACACCATGCTTGTAAAGCTGGCGAGCATGCAAAGATCACATGAGTAACAGATTCACCAGATTATCACATCGCATGTTCCTCCTTATCAAGTTCTTCGTAACCGCCACATGGCCGGTTATCAGTTGCCATATAAGATGACATATCTTCTTTGGGGCTTTTATCTTCCAAGCAAAGGCTTGTAGAATAGAAATATTCGGCTCCACTATCTCATTTTCAATCAGTGCATCCATCAACTTCCACGGCACCCAATAACCAGATTTGACTGTGTACTGGCTATTTTTGGTGTAGTTCCAACAGAACGTATCGCGACGATGAGTCGTACTTATGGCAAGGCTTCTTATATAGTGAATATCAGCAGGGTCAACATAATCCTCAAGAAGCCTAACATTCCACTCATTCAGATCTGAATTAATCAAATCACTCACTCTCATGTTTGGGTTTAATACGGGAGCCACATGTCTGGTAGGCCTAGCTGGTAGGGTTGGGATCCAAGGATCCTCCCACACTTTGACCTCGTATCCTGAATGTATTTTGAGTCTGATTCCCAGTAGAAGTAACTTCCTTGCTGCTAAAATACTAGTCCACACATATTGGACTACTTATAGAGATATTTCGCAAAGGCGAACTCATTCTGTAATATCTTCCTTTTAACACTCTTGCCACCAGTGAATATGGGTTCTGGACCAGTCTCCAGAGCTGCTTTGCCATAAGAGCTAGGTTAAATTCATGGATCATCCGAAAGCCAATGCCCCCTTCCTCCCTTGGTAAGCAGACTTTATCTCACTTTGCCCAGTGAATACCTCTCTTTGAAGGCTCGAGCTCCACCAAAATTGTGCGATGGCACTAGCCAGATTTTCACATATCTCTAGTGGCAGAAGAAAGCTAGATATTACATATGTCGGAAGAGCTAACAAGATTGATTTAATCAAGACTTCTTTTCCCTCTTTTGAAAGCCATCTGCATGTCCATCCATTTACTCTATAAATTAGTTTTTCCTTCAAAAAAAAGCAAAGAGCTTGCATTTGGAGCCACTTATGTCTTCTGGGATACCTAAGTAAGTCCCCACTTCTCCTTCATTTTGGATTCCAAGAGTATCTTTGATCTACTGCCTATGATCTGTATTAATCCTCTTACCAAAGAGTAAAGATGATTTAGCAAAATTGATGCGCTGACCAGATGCATGTTCATATTTCCTGACCACTTTCATCACTTCTTCACATTCACGGGGCTCCGCCTTACAGAAGAAAAGGCTATCATCAGCAAACAGAAGATGAGAAACCGAGGGACATGCGCGTGTAACCCGCATCCCTGTTATCTTCCCTTGATTCTCTGCATGATTAAGAAGGCTAACGAGCACTTCCGTACATAGAATAAAGATGAAAGAAGACAAAAGATCTCCCTGACGTAGGCCTCTCCCTGGAGTAATATTTACCCTAGGTTGCCCATTCATGAGCACCTTATATTTCACCGTTGTAATACACCTCATTATCCAGGATATCCAGATTTCCGAAAAACCCATTTGACGCATTACAGCTTCAATAAAAGACCACTCCATTTGATCGTACGCCTTACTCGTGTTTGTCTTAATGACCATTCTTTTGTTTCTTCCACTTGTTTTAGTTCGTAGTGCATGAAACAATTCCAATGCAATCATGATATTATTTGTAATATGTCGTCCCACAACAAAGGCAGATTGGTTTCCGAGATTCTATCCGGAAGAACCTTCTTTAATCTCTGGCATAAGACCTTAGAGATAATCTTGTAGCTTACATTACACAGACTTATGGGTCTAAATTGGGACATTTCATTATGTTTCATTGTCTTCGGGATGAGACATATATTTGTATCATTTAGAACACTCGCCATTGATCCATGCAAAAGAAACTGATTAACAATATGAGTTAAATCGTCCTTAACAATATCCATGAATTTCTGATAAAACAGAGCTGTCATCCCATATGGCCCAGAAGCTTTCTCCGGATGCATAGCAAAAAGGGCCAATTTAACCTCCCATTTTGTGACTGGGGCAGTAAAGTCATTGTTTATTGACCCCATGATTGTAGTATTTACCTCAAAGAGTGCCTCCTCTATATCATGCGGACTCAAAGATTCAAATAGGTGTCTGAAGTAACTAGTACAATTGGCTACCAGTCCATCCTCATCCTCAACAACACTTCCATTTGCACCTATCAATTGTGTAATCTTATTCCTAGCTCTCCTTTGTTTTGTCAATGCATGTAAGTATTTTGTATTTCTGTCCCCTTCTCTTAACCAAAAGATTCGACACTTTTGCTTCTAGAAAATCTCTTCTGCCTTAAGAGCCATTGAGAGATCCTTTAGAGCTTCAGATATTTCCTCTGTAGTTACATCATCATTTGAGTACAGATTTTCGACCTTTTCTTTGAGTTTCTCCACCGATTTTTCAGAATTTAAATTTTGTTGTCGTCGCCACTGGCTCAAGGCTTTCCGGCAACTCGAAATATGATCCATAATACTTGCATCTTGTGGCAGTTCTGAAGATTTCCATCCCTTAAGAATCACTTGCCTTAGTTTCTCTTTTTAAAGCCATCTCTTATCAAATATAAAACTTTTTGATTTCTTTGTTGGCTTTGTGAGAATGTCTGCTAAGATCTGACGATGATCCGATCCCCAAAGTCTCATATACTGAACAAAAGAGTGTGGGAACTTATCATGCCAATCCTCATTTCCAACAACTCTGTCTAGTCTGCACCTAACCATTGTTCTTCCAGCTATCTTTCCAACCCAAGATAGCATGTTTCCAGTGCAGGCGAACTCCAACATCCCGCAATCACTTAGCATTTTCTTAAATGGTATGAAGGAACTGTCAGTCCTTCGACTACCACCCTCTTTTTCTTCATGCCCTGTGGTTTCATTAAAATTGCCTATCATGAACCATGGTCCAGTTCGTGTTGTTGAGAAACGCGTAAGATGTTCCCAAACTATATCTTGTCTTTCCAATAATGGTCACTATAAACAAACGTCATAAAGACTTTTATTCCATCAATGACTGCCTCAATGTCAATCATACATTAACTTGAAAATCATCCATAAAAAATAAAGCTAATCCTTCGCTAAGGCCAAGTGGCTCAACGGTAAACAAATGATCAAAACCTAAGGCGTCCTGAATGTTTTGCAATAGCGGCCTTTTATTCTTCATCTCAGAGAGGAACACAAGTCCTAGGCTATGCTTATGACACATCTCCTTTAGGCGTCGAACTGTGAGGTCGTTCCCAATCCCTCGACAGTTCCAACTAATTGTCTTCATGGGTGGTGGTGGGAGGTGTTGTTGGACCCCTCTGACCCATTGTGTTGCCGATAAATGCTTTTAGAAGCCTTAGATGACCCAGTATGATGTGTCCTATGACGCTCCTTTCCTCTATAAGATGGGATGTGTCTTCTTTGAGCTCCCTGATGAGAAAGCTCCTTCTTCTTTTGATGAGCATCCAAAGGGATCCAAATCTCTCTCCTAAGTTTAGAAGACAATGCTCCCTCTTCATTTCCATCCCCTAGACGAACCTCGTTTGTACCATTCTTCTTCCCACTCTCCAGCTCCATTAGTTCCTCCAAGTAAATCCTCATCCAAGTCTTCATAGTCCATTTCCGCATCCATACGTTCGTCATGTTTACTACTCAACTCATCAAGCTCCATGTCCTTTAAAGCTCCAATCATTTGGGCATCAGCAAGTAGATCTTTCACCGTGAGAGAAAGTCAAAGATCGAGCAGCTCCTTTATCTCTTTTCGTGACGTGAGCATCATGATGAGTAACCAAATGTGATGGAGTTACAATCTGGCTAGCAAGCCTCTTTCTCCCCAAATGACCCTCCACTACTAGATGGGGAGGATCATCATTTGTAGAGATAGCTGGTCGTGACTCTTGAGCATATGGCTCATTGGAGGCTGTTAGGGTATCCACTTATTTTCCCTTTCTCTCCATCCAGCATGATCAATCCTCAAATAAGGGTTAAAGCGAAAGCCATGACGAGAGGAGCTTGTGTGTAGAAAATCCCTTTTACCGAATTTTCCAAAGTGCTTTTCAGGATAAGGATCTCTGTGATCATTCTAAAACGTTACAGCACGTCTGAAGCCCTTATTAGTAGAACGATTGGCAGTATTCTTCATGCAATCTCTTTGATCCCTTCCAGTGATCCCATCCTTTTTCTGATCTCACAGAAAATACTGGCGAGAGGAGTCTGAAGCTGGCATTTGCACTCGAGTGAAAACCCCTGATCGACCTCCCTGATTCGCCATCCCATGGTCTTTTGAAGGACAATATGATTCTTCATGGGTCATCATCCCACAAGAGGAACAATGCTTGAAGAGTTTATCATACTTGATCTGAATGGACACCTCATCTCATTCTGGAGAAATGATCTTCCTGTTAAAGTTCAGTGGTTTTCTAGAATTCACATCAATTAACATCCTTCCAGCTGATAGGTTTACCGTGTCAATTCGCCCTAATCGGCCTTCGATATTCCTCAGATTCTTTATTGTTTAGAGGTGCAGCGGAATTCCTGTAATTTCCACCCATAATAGAATGATCCATGGATAATCATCGTGCACTACTGGCTCCCATCGAACCAGCACGAACATACACAAATTGTAATGAAAAGGCCCTTGGAATAAGACTGATTTTAGGTCCTCTTTAGTAGCAAAGTTGAAGAGAAACTTTCCATTCCCCAGATCATTTGCAGTGACTTTGTCCTGCATCTCCCATTGAGAGATCATGGTATTAATAAGTGTCATGTCCCCGATCCTAGACAGGATCGTTGGGACAGACCATGGTACAAGAAGACGTACCAGCAAGGCCTTAGGGTCTAACCATGAAGTATCATGGTCCGGGAAGTAGGTTAAGGGCATCAGAAAGATGAGACTTAAATAGGAAGGGATGGAAATGAAGCTTAACGCAGCTGGGAGCTGTAAGGGAGAACTCAAAACAGCTAAGGACAGCTCGAGGCAGCTCGACCAAGCTATGGGTAAGCTATGGGTAGCTCCGGGAAGCTTAGGGGAGCTGCACAATAGTATAGGCAGCTGGACGATGCGCGGATGAAGCTCGGACCAGCTGGAAGAAGCTCAACCAGCTAGGAGTATCTCAGTGGTATCTCACTCCGGGAAGGTCAGCTAGATGGAGCTGATGGACTAGCTCACTCAGCTGGAGCATCTAGTGGTCAGTTCATCTCAGCTCGGTGAAGTGTTATGGTCCGGGCCGATGTGGACGGGTCATGGGCGGTTATGGGTCTGGTTGGGTCTTTCCTTATCCAGCAAGGGTCCGTGGGTCTTGACAATTGTACAAGGGATCCAGGAGGACATATGGGCCTATTTCCAGACAGCCCACACTCCCAAGAGAGCAGTTGGGCGGTTTTGGGCAGAAAGGGTGGGAATGGCAGTTTGGCGGTTTTGGGCAGTTTTGTGCCCCCAATTCGTGCCTGTTCACCCAAAGAAAGTTACCCACATCCTTCCCTATAAATATAAGGCCCTCTGGACGAAATTAATCAGTCAGATACACTAGGAAAACCTCTGCCAAAATCCAGAGAGAAAAGAGAGAGAGAAGAACCGAGTTTGAAGGCTAGATCCGAGTGAGTGTTAAGGCGTGTGATCTCTCCAACCGTGTGGGCTCTGTGAAGATCAAGGCACGGACATGGATACCAGACAGAGGGGTAGTGGTAAGGAGAAGGAGAAGGAGAAGGATCATGGCCAGAAGGATCGATCCTCTAAGGTCAGTGGTGTGGATCATGTAAACCAAAAGCATGGACCATTGTGTGAAATCATGTGGTTTATGATCTCTGGAACTCTGATGAAGCCCATTTCTGTTTGTATACTTTTTATATCTTCCTCTTCTGATAATCCTATGAGAGTTTGGTGATCATAAAGGCCTTCAAATGGACCAAGCATAAGGGTGGTTCCATTGGACAGTTTTTCGGCCAGAAATTAGTTCCATGATCCCAAACTACTTTTTATGTGTTAGATTGGCTTGAAAACTTGAGGATAGATGTTTTAGGATTTTTAAGAATTATTGGAAAAGACTAGATACGAATTGGAGTTGATTTGCTCAAAAACCATATTTTGGTTTTAGGGCTGTTTGGGTCGGATCCTAGGGTTTGGGACGGTTTCTGGTAATTATGACCATGGATTCCTTATAGTTAGGATTTATCACGAATTTTCATGATTTTTATTTAGTTTTTGGACCACTTTTGAAAAATGGTCAGAGTTTGTCCAAGATAGTCCTTAGGCGCAGAACCATGCAATTGCTTAGGTATGTGGTTAGGTTATCGGACATATTATCATGCTGTTGTATTTGTGTAGTTTCAGGTAAAGACATGGACCGTGGAAAGGCCAAGGAACCGTGAGGACTCAGACTGGGATGGATGTGTATGTGGGTTAAGGGGTAGATATGTTTAAGTTATGAACTTATGATAGCCTATTGTGCAACTTGAATCACATGAATACTTTGTATCACTCTGAGTTATATTTATACAATCTGTTTGCCCCTTATATGTTATTGATTCTAACTCTGAAATGAATGAACCTCAGTTTTATTAAAAGGACTTAGAAATTATTTGACTTAGAACCGGAATCAACCTTGGAGTTATTTAGGTTAAGACTTGGATCTGGTTGGGGTTCAATGAAGGATGAGTACCCAGAGTGGTATAATCAGTTCGTTCCAGGAGAATACATGCAGCAAGGATTCGAGGACGAATCCATTCCAAGTGGGGGAGACTTTCCATGTCCCCGATCCTAGACAGGATCGTTGGGACGGACCATGGTACAAGAAGACGTACCAGCAAGGCCTTAGGGTCTAACCATGAAGTATCATGGTCCGGGAAGTAGGTTAAGTGCATCAGAAAGCTTAGACTTAACCAGGAAGGGATGAAAATGAAGCTTAACGAAGCTGGGAGGTGTAAGGGAGAGCTCAAAAAATCTCAGGACAGCTCGAGGCAGCTCGACCAAGCACTGGGTAAGCTCTGGGTAGCTCCGGGAAGCTTAGGGGAGCTGGACAAGAGTATAGGCAGCTGGACGATGCGCGGATGAAGCTCGGACCAGCTGGAAGAAGCTCAACCAGCTAGGAGTATCTCAGTGGTAGCTCACTCCAGGAAGGTCAGATAGCTGGAGCTGATGGACTAGCTCACTCAGCTGGAGCAGCTAGTGGTCAGCTCATCTCAGCTCGGTGAAGTGTTATGGTCCGGGCCGATGTGGACGGGTCATGGGCGGTTATGGGTCCGGTTGGGTCTTGCCTGATCCAGCAAGGGTCCGTGGGTCTTGAAAATTGGACAAGGGATCCAGGAGGATATATGGGCCTATTTCCAGACAGCCCACACGCCCAAGAGAGCAGTTGGGCGGTTTTGGGCAGAAAGGGTGGGAATGGGCATTTTGGCGGTTTTGGGCAGTTTTGTGCCTCCAATTAGTGCCTGTTCGCCCAGAGACAGTTACCCACGTCCTTACCTATAAATATAAGGCCCTCTGGACGAAATTAATCAGTCAGAAACACTAGGCAAACCTCTGCCACAATCTAGAGGGAAAAGAGAGAGAGAAGAACCAAGTTTGAAGGCTAAATCCGAGTGAGTGTTAAGGCGTGTGATCTCTCCAACCGTGTGGGTTCTGTGAAGATCAAGGCACAGACATGGATACCAGACAGAGGGGTCATGGTAAGGAGAAGGAGAAGGAGAAGGATCGTGGTCAGAAGGATCGATCCTCTAAGGTCAGTGGTGTGGATCATGTAAACCAAAGGCATGGACCATTGTGTGAAATCATGTGGTTTATGATCTCTGGAACTCTGATCACGCCCATTTCTGTTTGTCTACTTTTTATATCTTCCTCTCCTGATAAGCCTATGAGATTTTGGTGATCATAAAGGCCTTGCAATGGATCAAGCATAAGGCTGGTTCCATTGGACAGTTTTTCGGCCAGAAATGAGTTCCATGATCCCAAACTACTTTTTATGTGTTCGATTGGATTGAAAACTTGAGGATAGATGTATTAGGATTTATAAAAATTATTGGAAAAGACTAGACACGAATTGGAATTGATTTTCTCAAAAATCATATTTTGTTCTTAGGGCTGTTTGGGTCGGATCCTAGGGTTTGGGACGGTTTCTGGTGATTCCGACCATGGATTCCTTCTAGTTAGGATTTATCACGAATTGTCATGGTTTTTATTTAGTTTTTGGACCACTTTTGAAAAAGGGTCAGAGTTGGTCCAAGATAGTCCTTAGGCGCAGAACCATGCAATTGCTTAGGTTTGTGGTTAGGTTATCGGACATATTATCATGCTGTTCTTCTTGTGTGGTTTCAGGTAAATACATGGACCGTGGTAAGGCCAAGGAACCGTGAGGACTCAGGCTGGGATGGATGTGTGTGTGGGTTAAGGGGTAGATATGTTTAAGTTATGAACTTATGATAGCCTATTGTGCAACTTGAATCACATGAATACTTTGTATCACTCTGATTTATATTTATACAATCTGTTTGCCCCTTATTTGTTATTGATTCTAACTCTGAAATGAATGAACCTCAGTTTTGTTAAAAGGACTTTGAAATTATTTGACTTATAACCGGAATCAACCTTGGAATTATTTAGGTTAAGATTTGGATCTGGTTGGGGTTCAATGGACCAGGATCGGGTCTTACAATAAGCTTTTCCACTTTCT